>JANSTT010010300.1:0-24838 GCA_026745375.1 Platyura marginata | reverse complement strand
ATCGTTTATACTTTTTCTACTTCTTATGCTATGTACGTACATATAGTCGTTATATGTACAAGTTTGTCATACCACCTATATGTAGTGAAAACATATTTCCATTTGTCTTCAAGTTTCCGTCAGTTTTCAAAACAAGAATTATTTTCATGTTTACTTTAAAATCAGAGAGATGGAAAAATACAAATTAGGTCAAAAATGTTTTATGAAAATGGATGAAAATATATTTCATATGTTACCGATGTTAAGCTTTTAAACAAAATATCATTTTACATTTCTGATAGTATACTGACATATGCAAATTTGTCTCTAATATTATATCCTAAGCTGTATTGTTGGTACGGAGCTTTGTCAAATCAATTTTTTTTTTAAATATTTATATTGACAGAGATATAAATATTAAAGAAAGGGATCGAACCCGAGACCTTCCGTTTCGAAAGGCATTACCTCTTTCTTTTCTCTTATTTCTCTCAATATTCTCTCAAATTCTCTTAAACTAAACTGTATCTAACTCCCTAGAGTTCACACGAAATATTGACTATCGTATTCAATGAATTATTAATTTGACTATAATTGAGCTGAGCTAGAGTTTCTAGAGAACTAGAGAACATTTTTGAAGGTAAAAATTGGCAATTTCATTTTAAATGCCATTCTGATTTTAAGCGTAATTTTGAGCAAAAATTGGATCTCTTGTTGTGTCCATAGTGACTATATTGACTATATTATTCTTGTAATTGTGATCGTATAGAAGATTTTTACAAGAAATCAAGGTGCGACCTAAACTATTGGAGGATAATGATGGAAATTTAGTTTGAATTTAGTTTTTTGGGGATCAAAGAATTTTTCTATTTGTTTTGATTTTTTTGAAAAAAAAAGTTCCAAAAGTCTTTGGTGTGAACAAGTTGAGAATAGTCTGAGAATAGACAATTTTTAGGTATTGTTAGAAAAGTTTTGAAGGGTTTTTTTTTCTCAGTGTAAACCAATTCTTAACATAAAATCAATTTCGCCATGCATGATAGAATCATGGTCTGTTCACAACTAACCGAAGTAAAGTTCTTCTTTCAATTTCTATATTTTAATTTATTACACCTTTTCATCATTTTGTCATTGACATTTAATTTGTTTTGACCTTTTTTGTTGATTGATAAATATTCTTCTACAACATTTTATCGAAATCTATTCAATAGTCGCCATTGGCATACTATGGTTTCTATTTCCAAAATAGAAAATACACATAGATAGATTTGCACGTACATTGTACAATTGTACTATATAGAATATAAACAAATATTTAAACCAAAATTCTAATATGACTCTGATGATATCAAATGACCATAACTAAACTTCAAAATGAAATTTACGTGTCTCCAAGGATTTCTTAACTTATACGACCAAACATTGCAATTTGATATCTGTGCTGAATCCCGAATACTGTATAAATGAATGCAAACCAATCTCAATTGACATATTGTATTTGGAAGTTTAATGAAAATGGATTTAATATCCCTGATGTAGATAGGGTTCGATTCGATATTATTATGGGTAATGTGCCTTCGCTATTGTTCACATGCACTTAAGTTTATATTCAAAATGAAAGGATCTCTCTCGCGTGGGTTTAATTAAATTTTACTTATGCTCTGCGTCGCTTTTTTCAAATCTATTACAGTAAAATGTGTACGTGCTACCCTTAACATCAACCCGGATTGTTGCTAAATGAGGTCATTACCAATATAGGTACTTTTTGATGCTATTCGATTAGGCACGGTTGGTTTTCGGTATGTTGAACCCTTTTTTTTTATATTCTTTGTTATATAAATGTATTGAATAATGGAAATGTAATTTGTCTTGCCTAGTTTAAAATTCCAGAAAAATCAATTTTGAGGACAAAATGAGGTCAATTTCCAATCAATTCGACAATTTGCTATCAAATTAGTTGAAACGTATTTATCATGTTTGTAATACAAGTGTTAGTTAGTTTGTGTGCCCCACACTAAGGCTGAGAAAGGGAGAGAGAGAGAGAGAGAGAGAGAGAGAGAGAGAAAGAATGAAAACTAAGCACATATTATTATGTCACACCGGATAACGAGATGTGAAAAACTTTGACATATTATAATTTGAAATTTTCCTCTTTTTCCTTTATTTTTCACTTCTTGACGTCGCTTTGTCAGGTGCTATTCATCATAAGTGAAGTGATGAACTTAATTTGACACTTTTGTGAGAGTAAGTGTTTTCAAAATGTTATGTATGGAGTATGGTAGATGAATAAATATCAGTTCACGGATACATACATACAATAATGTTTAAGAGAATATGAAAATTACAAAATAAAATGTTCGTTAGTAATTTGCAAACAATTATAAATTGGGTAAAAACAATATTTCCATTGTTTAAGTTAGAACTTTGAAGTAGGTACACATGTATTAGGTATATGTGTATATATAGCTATTTTCTGAGTTTTATTTGCATATTGAATTTGAAAATAAATTTTTGTTGTGCGATGATGTATATATTCAATGGTAGATGAAGTGGAGAAATAATATTTTACGTGAATTGAACATAAAACTTTTGTTTTAATTATTATTTATGTTTCTATCAAGGGGAAACATTTCTAATTAATTAATATTGATTTCCATATACATAATTTAGAAAATAGATCGATTTTATATAGATATATGACCGATATGAAAAACTTTCAAAATGAGGGACTCAAGTTTGATATTTAAATGGTGTCAAGGTTAATCGATCGTACATCTAATTAAAACAAAAAATCTAAATTTTAACTAAACAGTTATAAGGACGATAAAAATCCTTAGTACTACTATAAAAAAAATACGTTTTTAACACATAAAATGATTTAAGTCTAATCATTAACTCTGGCTATCCAAATACACTAAAAAAAATAGATAAATTTTTATAATACTCCAAAAGCTATTCAAGTAATTTTGATTGGTCGACATATTAATAATAGCACAAACTATCGAACAATAAAATGTAAAAAAATAGTCTGGCTCTAAGGTGCGTTACCAATTTATCTAAAAAAGTCCTAGTAACCTCCCACATAAATTCGGTGAATACCTTCCAATTCAGGTAGTATTATTCAATATTAATTTTTCATACAAATTTTAGAAGGATTTCTCTACATTTTTGTGGATTCATTTTGAAGGGGTTTGCAATAAGGACAATTTGGGTTTTATTAAAATTTAATCTGACAATTGTTATGCAAGGCTTCAACAATAATATAAAAATGGTTCAATGATAAAAAAAAAGTGATTTCGCTTAACCCTTAGTTAGCAATCCCTTAGCTTAAATAAAAAACTTATACAAGTGTTTTAAGTTAACTCCACTAAAATAAATAAAATCGATTAAAAAAGCTTTTCGTTGTTCACCCTGTATAAGTGTACCTACATACATATATCCAAAATCAATTTTATTCAATATCTACTGAATAATTTCTCAAATACAAATTTACTTATCTAAAACAAGTACCCACATACTACCTGTTAGAAACCATACATATATGCCAATTATAAACTAACTATGAACAGCTGAGATTTAATACCGTTACTACACAGGTATATACATATATCCATTTGTTCAATATATATACATACATATATATATATATATATATATATAGATTATATGTAGGTATAAGGTAATACGAAATATTATTTTCATACACAGCAAAAATTTTTAAACTTTCTTCTACTTTTTTAGAAAGCATTTCACACAAATTAAAAACAATCATTTGAAATCGTAATTAGATTTGTTTGTGCCCGGGAGTCCTGAGTGTACGGTCAGTCCAGTCTACCATAAAGACCTCGTTAGCTGAAGTGGTGGTTTTTTGTTTGGACAAGTTTGCTGCAACTTTGTTTTATATAGAAAGGGTGTTATACTCTCTTCTATTTATATACATATATAGAGAGAGAGAGATAGAACGAAAATTACAATTGGGTGGCTTTGATTGAGTTTTGTAAAATTTTATGAAATTTATACGAAGGGTTTGAGTTATAAATTGATAAAATTCGTTTTTCCTGATGTTTGATAGTATTGATGAAAATTCAAAGTTCATAACCTTGTTTTTTGGTTGAGTTATAGCGACATAATTAGTGTGACCGAAAATTATGATTTATTATTTGAGTAATTTTGATACCGCTGTCGGTCGGTATAGCGTTAATATTATATTAAAATAATAATTAATAATAATTAACAGGCTATGTATATAATAAATAAAGATAATATAACTTAAAGTTTACTTAATTAAAAATCTACGCTTTAAGATTTAGAAAATAATATAAGAAAACTTTCATTTAATAGAAATTTACGTATTGTCTGCCTATAAATTTTACTGAAATTTTTTTTTTAAATTTGGATTTTCCTTGAAAACTATTGTGAGTCTAATTTTTATAAAAAACGTAAAATAATATTAAAAATTAAAAAAAAATGTCTAGATTTTAACCTTATAAGAGTCATATAAGGATATATTTTATTTAACCAGGACTTTAAAGTACTTATCACAACATTTAGGTAAAATTTGGATTTTGAGGATAAAATTGTAGACATTTTTTTTTGTACAGCATGTACGTACACTCGTACAGTACATACATACATCACCATAAATGACGTTAAGCATACGTATATTTGACCTAGTTTGTTTGTTGGACCTTATATAGTATGTAGGTATGTAGCTGGTATCTCTGGCTATTAAGTCAAGATTTGTCTTTAAATTGTCAACATTGAAGCACAAAGCACAAACAACGGAGCCAAGGGAAAATCAAATGAAAAATTACATATACTCCTACATGACGTGTCTGTAATTGTAGGATTTTCACTTCTATACATATTATGCTATCAAATAGAAAATAACCTTTCTGATAAACTAACCATTATAACATATGTACACATTTCATTTATACAATATTAAGGTTAAGGTTAGAACTATACCGCTCGTACATCAAAATGAACAAAGCAAAATTGGGTACATAAAGCAAATTAGGTCATTACAATGGGCCGTACTATATTATTAGTGAATGGCAGGGTTAAAATGAACTTTTACTAAACAAATATTACCAATGGTCCAGCAGTGGCTGATCTTTTCCGATTATATAATATGGTGGAATAGGGAATATGGTTCAGTCAGGTTCAAATAAGCCAGGCACATGAATGAAATTCATTTATATCTATGTAGATATATATATATATATATACATATAGATGTGTGTAGCTACAATTATATATATCTTAATGTTGCGTACGAAATCCGAATATATATTGCGGTTTAGACGTTTTTGGACCAAAAACATTATTTTCATTACGATTATCGACAATAATTGAGACTATGTAGTACGAACTGTATACATACTATATTACGTACGATCTTTTGTTCGTATTTTTTTTTTGTGGTTTGTAAGTTAAACAAATATATTTAAATTTTTTCGTTTTTTTTTTTCAAATTTTATATGTTCTCAATTCATACCTGCCTTCTGCAGCTTAACATACAAAACACTCTCATCGTATATAGGATTAAAACTCATTGACTTTTGGTTGATTTTAGTGTTGCCCTATAACTGAATTGAACGTTTCTCTATACATGAGAATGAGATTGAGGATTAAGCTATTATTTTAACGACTTGCGGTAAGCAAGTAATCTTAAAAATAATGGCCTCAAGTTATATACAGTTAATCGATTAAATATATATATATATATGAGAGAGAAAGAGAGAGAGAGTTTACAAATTTAATGGACCTATATTTTTTGTAAATATTTGCAAGACATTACCGCGTTGATAAGAAAGAACATATTTCATAGTTCATATAAGATTTCAGTTTTTTTTTTAAAAAATATAAAATTCATTTTAAAAACTAATTTATTGACGAATTTCCCTTTTTATGACACCATCACACCCTTTTCTATATCCTGGAAACATTATTACATTTTCTCACTCGAATACCATCTCCTAGCTAGACCAAGCAAGAAAATGATTTGTTTGACCTAGTTTATGGATTCATTTTAACGAAGCTTCCTACTGTTATATGTTGAAATATTACAAAACAACAAGCTTCAATTATGTTTTGTTTTTGCTGGGTACAATTTTTTTTTTCAATTTTTTATTACTGTCGTTTGAAGTAATAAATTTTCAATGTTTTTATCATGAAATTCAAACTGGGGGCGTTAGATTGTGTATGTATATAAAGTCACGAAATTGTGAGTTGTATATATTTTTATAATTATGTTTGTTGTTAAATTTGATAACATATCGTTAGCTAAAAGCTGATTGTGGACACTTTTTTTTTTTTTTTTTGGTTCCTTTTTTGAAGAAATAAAAGGAAGTTTCGTTATTAGGTATGTATACTTATGTAACGTTCATTTTTATTATAAAAGAAAATTGTTTTATTTGAAAATAAATTGCTAGTTGGGAAGTATTATTTGACTTATTATATGACTTTAAGTTCTTTAAAAATAGAAAAAAATGTTTTTATATTTTTATTATTAATGTTTTTTACGTATTGTAGTGACGATAGATAATCTTACGTGATTTAAATAATATGTAAAGCATAATGACGATATTAATGTTGATTGAATATTATCCATCAATCACCGAATAAATAAATAAAAAAATACCAGGAATAGCTATTTATAAGTCACAGTAGGTAGCTTAACCCATAGTTGGCGTACGTACCATTTTGAATTTTGATTTTTTTTATGTCCCCATTTTTCGAGATATTTGAATGAAAATTGATATTGAGGGGTTTTAGCGGACGGCCGTTCTAATGACGCTATCAGTTTTTCTATCTCAAAGTCATTTGACTTTGCAAGAATTTATTTTCATTAGTAAAAAAGGCAATCCATTTACTAGAATTGATCCACATGAATCCATAGAAATCATGTAAAAAGTGATTATATACACTTTGGATTAGATAGAAAAATCTCTTATTTTATGATTAATAGACTGCATGTTCATATTAAGCGAAACAATAAACTTTAATGCAATTAAAAACAATTTATTTGATAAAATTGCAACCACTCTACTGCTATTTATCAACAATATAATTTTCACAACAGATGTTGCCCTATTCAAACGATTTTATTAACTAACACTTAAAATACTTAAAAACAAATGTGTGGACACCATTAATTAATATACGACAATACCACTAGATAATCGTTATTTTCCACGTCGCAAATAATAAATTCTAACTATAGTATATACATATTACGACGGCTGGGCTCATAGCCAGCCTTTATGTTGAATAAATATTTTTTCTCTGCATTTTCCTTATACAATTGAAGTTGAGTTATACTCGAACTAACTAATTCGCGCACATAAATATATATTAACCTCTAACTATAAATTCTCTGGTTTTTTTTTTGAGTCCAAGAAAAAATAAAATAAAATAAAAATAAACTTAAAGCTTTAAGAAAGCCACGTTATTAACTAATTTCTGGGTATAACAAACTTATGTGTATGAATTTAGCTTTTCGATTATCTGTTTTAATAGTGTCATTCACATTCGGATGGCTTTTTCTCATAAATAGCTTTATGTTTGCTGGAGATAACATTTATTATATAAATTCATGAATGACTTCTAGTCACAATAGGGGGTTGGTTTTTCTTTTGACAGATACATGTTACACGAAATTTATATAGAAAAGCTGTCTCAAATTTTATTTCTCTTCTAAGCATTTTTCTCCCATCCTAATTTTTAAATATTTTTATGGTGTCATAATGATATTTGATATTTTTAAGCTATTCGTGTTTCACGAAACTTGACTTGATATATATGGGCGAACAATAAATGAATGATTTGCGCTTTCAAAATATATATATAAGACTTTTTTTAATTGGATATTCCAGTCTATTGTCTATATTTTGAAAATAAAACTTTTTATAAGATTAATGAATTTTTTGTTTTCTAAATTGGATCTCGACATTAAAAGAAAATAATTGATTATAATAAACCTACATATACATATCTATATATATTTGTCAGTTCAGCTATTAAATATATGTAATAATAACCACAAATCTATGAATTTACAAATACATACTATGAAAATACAATAAAGAAAATATTGAAAAAGTTGGAACGGGAACTAAAACACATCAATAATATTGCTAAGACACCAACAGCTAGACTAACTAGACTAATAGATAATATAAAATACATAAAAACATTCATTAGAAACAACAATATGCACACCTACAACACTAGAATGTTCAACAATATTAGGCAAAAAGCTCCCAAAACAACAAGATATGACATCGGAACAATTAGAAATTCATTCAATTTATACAATAGCGTTTGGCCGAACAATTGAAGAAACTGTACAAGGACTGTTTTAAAAAAAATTTAAAAAAAATATTACATCACAAAATATTATTCAAATTAGAATTAAAGTAAATTAAAGGAATTCTTTAAGATTTTTCTTTTATAGATTTTCTTTTCACATTTTATTTTCCAACAATTAATTACTAAGTAATATGATTGCATAATTTAACTATACCATACAGAGCACCCACAAGGACGCCACCTCCTCCTCCTCCTCCTCCTCCTCCTTCTACCAATTTAATAATAGTGGAATAAAACTATTCTGAATTTAAAGTTTACTCACAGTTTACTCAATATTTACTGATAATAGATAATGACAATTTATATTCACAGCCCCAATAAAACTTTAAAAAGTAAAAGAATTTTAGTCCTGTAATTTATTTTAATGTATATCCTCTAGCAGGCAAGATTTCTACCCAAATCACATGTTTATTCAAACGTTTTTTTTTTTTTTCTATATAAAATGGTTAAATCGAATCTACATAAATGAAAGTATGTATGGATATGTAGGTACTAACGCTTTATATACAAATGGTGCTAGAGATAAATACCCATACGTCCCTTATTGTATGTATACATATGTATGTATATAAGGAATCATCGATACGACCCAGTCATTTAGGCGAAAATTTCGAAACCTATAAAGAAAAAACTATTTTTTATAATTAGAATGGCTCTACTTTACAATGTACCGCATCTTATGTAGGTCTAAAGATCCCCTAAGACGTTAATGCAGGAATATAATTAATATGTAAATTGTGGAAAAGCATCTGTGTAAATCTTCTCTTAACACCTTTTCTTTATTTAATTTTTATTTCATTTTTTGTTATAAACTTTTTCTTAGTAGTTAGGAATTATTCTTTTTATGTGTACTTAAGTCACACATTTTTTATAGTTTTTCTTGTATTTCCACATCTTTTCAATAATCTACTAAACAATGAACGAGGAATTAAATTAACAAATCGACTAATAAATTATGAACCTTTCTAGCTGTCTACATAAGGACGTGTCAGCTAATCGAATCTTATCTAATAAATTTTACATGCTTTATTACATCATTATTACAATCGAATTTGTAAGCTATAACTACAAGTATTGTTTTCTTCTTCAACATCATTTATTACATAACATCAATTTTCTCTACTTTTCATTTTGTAAAGTTAAATCGTTTGGCTTCTGAGACGTTCTCTTTCATATTTAGATCAGATAAAAGATAAATTAAACTTTTCTAGATGCATTATCTATAAAAATAAGTAATGTCCAGCCATATATCAGAAAATTATATATTATGTACATATATGTATATGTATGCACTAAACTAAACCATCCATATTTATACACATACATTTGTGCAAGGAATTCATTTCAGAATATTGCCACTAAAGAAACAGTTAAGAAGTTCTAAATCTCAATAAAAGCAAAGTATATAAGAAGTCCCATGCATGTAAATTCCAGGTATATTATGCCTTGAATTCAACTTGGGGTGGCACCTTTAAACTTTTTGGCCAACAATTTCATGGCTCAATTCTTGGTGATGGTAGACTCTCTCCGACACTGCGGTATAAAAGAAGAAATTTATGTGCATTATACATGTGCGATGTCGGCATCCTTTATCCCAAACAAAGTTCTATACCTATATGGCATAAGTAGAAAACTATAAATGTACATACCTAACCTACATATGTACATATATCCAGTGAGTTCATGGTTTCTTCAGTTACCTACCTATCATGGTTTTCACCTACCTACCTACATATATACTATGTTAGAATATCTAAAAAAAGGAGATGGAGCTCCTTCCACTATGAATTTTTGTAGCAGAAAAATAAATTTAGCATAATTTTCCCAATGTGAAAAACTTAAATTGAATTACACATTGAGAAATTCATATTTGTTTTAGGAAGAAATTCAATTTGGTTAAGTGATTAATATATGAAAATAAAAATGTAATAAGTAGGTACATATGTATAGTATATGTATGTATGTATGGTATGTACGAGCAAATATGTAATACGTATATGATGACGTCAGAAGAAAACTTTTTTGCCATCGTATTCGCTGAGCCATTCAAATAAATTTTCATTGTCTATCTTTGTTGCATTTTTTTTTCTTATTTTTTTGGTATATTTCTGCATACATGTAGGTATGTACAAATGTTCATATGTATGGATGTGCTCTAGTATAAGTGAACAAATGCCCTTGTTATTTAATTCGAAAAAACGACGACAAAAAAAAGGGTTTTCCATAATGAGATACAAACAAGACTTATACTATCGGTCGTATATCTTAGCCAGAGTTTGTTTGCCATACCAAATATAAAAAAGAAAAAGATTTGTGTACAAAAAATTATCCTCCTTCCTATATATATATATATATATATATATATATATATATATATCCCGTTCATTTTTGTGGAAGGGTTAGTTAGAGAGATTTTTTTCTTTGAACATTGACTTAGAGCAAACAATACAAAGCACTAGCTCAGCATTGGGGAACATCATTAAACTTTTATGAGCGACATTTTACGAGGAATACATTATTTCCGTCGTAAAAATTGAGATTATGGCAGCGATTTTTAAAGTGTTTATACAAGATTCTAGACTCGAATGACTCACGTTTATGTCCGCAACATTTTTTTTTCCACACGTGCGAGCGGTTTAAAAACAAAACTTTTTTCATAAAAACTGTCCCCTAAGTATAATTTAGGTACTTTACTTTATTTTCTTCTGTAGGTGAAAAACTTTTCGCTATGTAAGTGGTCTTACCATGAATGCTGATAGCGTATTTAAACACCAATTATAATAAAAATGATAACTTAAGAATTCTATTCAAAGTTTTTCTCACGAGTAATATTTATTTACTTGATAACTATGGACTTCCCTTCCCGGAACACCATCTAACTATTTTTTTCCAATTTTTCTTGTAGGATTTGAAGAGCTTTTAATTCCAAATAAGTACGTACATATATTTGCATTTTTATTATATGCATTTTTATACACTATCGGTCATTAGCAAATGTCCATAATTTGAAATTGCATGAGTTAAAACAACAAAAATCCAGTAATTTAACGAGTCTCATGGCAAAAATTAATAGACGATATTTTTTAGTAAAAATTATAGTACACCAAAAAAGTACTACAATATTTTGGCTTATTTATTAATGACTATTATTTGCCAGAGATTTGCTTACGGGTCATAATATATATGTGAAAATATAAACTTACGGATAACTTTACCCACTATGTATATACTCATTTATCTAATGTTTAACTTAACTATTAACAAAAATGATTTATAAGTTTACGAAGCTCGTAAATTCCAAAAATATCCCAAGTATTATACAAAACTTACAAAGTAAAATCTTTAAGATTAAATGCAAACCGTATGTGTCAAACACAGGAATATAAGTACTGCACATTTGCATCTACAGAAATGTTAAATTGATTTGAGAAAGTTTTCGAAGTTTATACCAAGTTCATAGTTGAGAGGGGGGGAGGGGCACCAAAAAAGGACATATGCTTGGAGAATATAGAGAAACTTTAAATTAAATAATCTTTGGGAAAACAATGTTGTTGTAACTATACATACACTTGAGTAAATGTTTAGTTTCCTCAATGAATTTAATTGTAAAGATAACACCTCTGACTCTGACTACTCTTACTTAAATTAATATATTCTTTAACAGTTCGAATAATTTATTCCTCAAATCTTAATCTCTCCTTTCTATAATTTACCTTTGACTAAATTAAAATATATATCAAAAAGTATGTAACCAATTTTGAAGGTTTTATCTCTTCCGTTCATTTTTTTTTTATATTTAAACATTTAAAAATAATCCGGGTAATTGAATTCCCGTTTTTAATTTAAAAGTTGAAAATCCAAAAGAAAAAAAAAAAGAAATATAAGAAAAACTTTTTCATATCGTTGCCGAAAGCGACATATAAAAATTGTTGCACAAATCAAATTCGACTTCTTTTTCAAGTTATGGTTTTAATATTGTATACAAGATGATGATCCCATCCTTAACATTCAGAACATGAATTAAATTAGGGGGTAACTTTTCTCAAATATGATTTCCATATATTTGAAATTATTTATTATACGAAATTAAAATTACAAAACTTTTTGCCAGTTTTGTATTACATTATTTTGGAAAAAAAAAATTTATATATTATACATACCTATGTATATACCTATACCTATAAAATAAATACATAGTTAATAATAAAATATACATTCTATAAAGAAACTTTGTTAAACAGCAATATACTGTACTGTACTGTACCTACATATATTTTTTATACACGTTAGAAACAAATCTGAAATTCTCAAAATTCACCTCAACTTCCAAAGCTGTCTGGCAAATATTCCTGAAAAAGTTCCGGTTGTACAAAATTTTGCCTCATTTTAATTGGATTGATATACACAACATAGCCAATATATTTTAGATAATTTTCAAAAGGAACGCTAACTAAATGGTTAAATGAAATGTTATTGTATAATTTTCATTTCGCTCCCAACTCTAACCATTTATACTTTATCAATTGTTTGAAAGAGGAAACTTTGCTTTTATTTAACTTCTTTTTTTTTTTTTTTTTTATTTCACAAAATCTCAAGGTTTTTTTTTCATATTTTCCTGTCATTAAAAATTCTATTCTATATATACAAAAAAAAAAATTAAATATTCATATAACTACTACCTATACTATTATAAAGTAATAAACGACTTTAGGGATGATGAAAAAAAAAAAAAAAAACAAACAAACCTACTACTACTTCTTACTATTACACCAGTGAATATTTATTTAAAATTCTAAAAGTTAAAAATTTCGAAATCAATTCTCAATGGAGTTGATGGTTGTCTGTCTGTCTCCGCCTGCCAACGAGACTGCATATATTCCGTTTAAGGAAGAAAAAAAAAATAAAAAAAAAAATTATCATTTAGATTAAAGGTAAGATTTTATAAACTTTTGAAAATTTATGAATAAAAAAACTTTCCATTTTGAACAGATGGGCCATCTCATTAAAAAGTTTATTGCGGCTAAATAGGCGGCAATATTTTACCTTTTTTCTTGTACAAATTTATATAAAATTACTTGTATTAGGTAGGTACCTACTACATACTATATAAATGTACATAAGTACTTATACGAGTATATGCAGAGTAACTTATTTATTACTCATATACTAAAATGGTTGTAGTCAATTCAATTATACATTTTTAAATGTAATTTGGTAGTTGCATATCTATGTATATAGAGTTCAAGTGACCGAATTTATAGAGAAGACTGTGAATAAATTAAATTACAAATTTGTAAGATTTAAGAACAAATGTAATTTCTTAAGTGAAAAATCGGTATATTTTACTACAAGTAATTTCAAATTAAAATAGAAGATTGCAATTTTTTTTTTAAATATATACAGCGTCTTTGTTCAGTTAATTAATTTATTTTCTGCAAATACGAGTATCTTATCTTTATTTATAGGTACGAGTGTAAAATGTATAAATTCTACGACAATATTTAATAAACCATCATTCCCAACTAATCTTAACTATAACCCCGCATAGAAAAATAACCCCTTTTAAACAATCACTACACCCAAAGACAGAGGCAGAAATCATACTCACGCCAGAGCGAAAATTCGCTTTGGGGCTTTTGTCCGTCTTACAAATTGAAGGTTACTATATGGGCTTTTGTCATTTGGGTTTTTTGTTGTTGTTGTTGTTTTTGTTTATTATATCCGTAACTGTTTATTATATCCGTACTGTGTTATGTTAACAGTTGGGTCATTTTTGGGTTAAAAACCTACCAAAAGACAAAAGGAGTATTTTTTTTCTCACTTTGGTGTCGTCAGAAAAATAAATGGCCCTCAAAATGGCCACAATTGTTGATTGCTACCAATAAAACAAATATATTAAATGATATAAATAAAAAGTACTGGTCTTAACAAAACTCCTATAAGCTGCATGTAGGTATACCATATAACATTAAAAATCTATATGTACGTACGTACGTACATGTATTACGTATACGTTTATTGTGTGTATCAACACTCTCTACGCATATTAAAAGGAAATGGAATAAAATAAAAATAGAAAAAAAAAAGATTCATTTTAATGAGCTTGTTAACATAATCGATATGCGAATAAATGTAAGTAAAACATATTTACATAATCATAAAAGTCAGAGTGAAATTTCTCTTACGTAGTACACCCAAAGGCGTAAATATGAAATAACCAACTCGAAGCCTCGTCAAATGGTATAGAGGTTTTTCTTGCAAATCTAATTGTACAGAGTTTAGGAAATGAGTTTTGTTCCTCATTAAAACAGCTGCAGGCCATTAACTTCTTTTATGAATTTAAAAAGAAAATTAATGTGTCTTTTGTTCAATTTAATTAACTTTTTTTTTGGTAATTTCAGTTAATTTGTGTAATTTTGCTTTGCAGATTTATTTTAATTACTCCTTTTTCTGTGTGGCATGAGTGTATAATTGTTTCAGATAAAAACCTGCTGTTGGATTCATATATGGAATTGTTTTGTTGCCGATTAAGTAATTTTTTCAAGACTATTTCCAGAACTTTCTAATGAAATTAGTTATTTTATTTTAGATATTTTCTTTTATGTATAGAATATTTTTATATACTTAATTTGTTAAGTACTTTTTTCGAAGAAGTTCATAATGATATCTTTACTGACAGTACAGCAATCAAATTTAAATACTTCAATGCATAATGTAAGTAAAATGAATTCAACACTTAAATTGTGGTAGGACTATACAAAACATCAAGAAGGTAGTATAAAACATTAACATATGACATTTTTTTTTTGATTTGGGGCTCTATTTGTGCACATGTTTCCGTTTTTTTTTTAGTAGTGCCTCATCATGAAAATAGCTGAACTTCCAAAAATAGAAGAAAAACAAAAAAATGTTATTTAAAGCTTTTATTTAGTTAGTAGAGAATAGAATTCTGAATTGTTTATTTTAACAAAGATTTTTTTTTTGTAGCTCAAATCTCAGAATTGCATCTCCTTGAAACTTTACATATAGCACTAACGAACACTCTAAATTTTTGGCATCTAATCAATTATATATATAATTTTACATATTAAATTGAATTTAAATTTAATTGTATGTTAAAAATTATTATAGGATAATTGTACGCATCCATATTTTAATTCCATCCTAATTATAAACTAATTTCAATAATGTAATATTTATCATTTGACAAACATACCAGGTAAAGAACATTTTTTTGTTAATTGTGCTCATAATAATATCTTTTACATATAAAATTAAGTATAAACTTCGTTCCAACGGAAGTAAAATTTAATTTTCCTTTACATAGAACAGGAATTTTCCGCAACCCAATCACAAAACTCAGAGCTCAATTCAAACAATTTCACATTAATTAAAGTAACATTTAAGAATCTTATAAAGCCTTACTTTCAAAGCGATTTAACAAAATTGCCCAACTTGAAATAACTCTTCTAAGAATTTCAGTAATTCTCTGAAAAAAAAAAATAATATGCGGTAAATTGGCACCTCAAAGGTAATGAATGATTAATGGATTTGTGCCCACACATAACCTCTTTTAGAAATCCTATATTCATTTGCCAATGTGTCTACATACATGACATGCATACATACATACATACATACATACACACATACCTAACATATACATATATGCTACTTACATTCCTAGACTTTTGTTGGTTTGCATTTAACTTATTTGTGACTTGTTGGGTTTGCACAGAATTGCAATTGAATGTAGCTAATTAGAATTAAATGCTATATTAAAGCTAAGTATCTTATATACACATACATACATATATAGAGCAGTGATTGCTAAATGAGGGGTCGCTACCCAATTTGGCATCGCATGCAACTAAAATTGGATCGGGTAAAGTTAAAAATGAGAATGCGTCTTTCATATATTAAAATTGTAAACTCCATTCATCAAAAAGTGATATCAATGTCTGTACTAGGACTGAGCTTTTTTAACCCTGGGTAGGTTTTTTTGGCTAACTCCACAACTCCTTGCCATATATCTGTTGATCCTTTGAGTATTGAGTATTCTGCAGTGATTTTTTCAAGCAATGATTTTTTCTTATATTTTTTTTATTAATTGCATTGGATTGGTTTGGGTGGGCTGCGAAATTAATATGAGTTGTAAATGGGGTCGCATGAAAAAAAGGTTGGGAATCGCCGATATAGAGTATTCTCATTCGATTGTTCATGCTAATTGAAGTGGTTTTGTGCAATTTTTAAATTAAAGTTTTTTCTCTGTATTTTTTAATTTGTATTATATACAATCATATTTTCTACTTACATACATACATACATACATACATACATACATAGGTATCATCTGCCTTTATTAGCATTTAAATTCAAATTTTGCTTAAGAGTTATTTCAGTTTCAAAATCATGATCGATATTTGTAATAATATAAAATTCGCCCATTGATAAAATTAAACTTGCTAAATAAAAAAATACATAAAATAAAAAAAAAATCCCAATAAATTTAAATCATAATTTTTGTCCTTTCGTATACCGAAATTAAGATTTATTATCATGTCCCACAGTACTCAACCCACTTCATGTTTCGTTATCAAGTTTGTATACTGGAGTGCCTGTTTCGACATTTTGCTAACTGTTTATGGTCAAATACCATACCAAATGCATAAACAGAGTATATGATACTATTCACCGAGTTTATATGCTATTCACAGAGTTTATGCTATTCACAGAGTTTATTAGAATATTCTGGTGGTAACAATAAATTGATTGTTATTTGACATTGTTCAAAATGTTCACAATATATATGTATGTATGTACAAGTATTGTATATAAATGTACATAGTTATTACTCACTAATATTGGCACGTTCAAAATCTATTATTTTCTTATTCAGTTTAGTACTTGACGTTAAACTGAAATGGGGTCTTCGATGGGAATTTGAGCAGAAAATGTCAGCTGTTATTTATAAAAATTAAATGTTTAAGATCAAAAATTTCAAAAAAACAAATTTGATAGATGCGTTAAAAAAAATTAGTATGAGGTTATTGTGTTTTCTATCAGTATTCTTGCTAATATATTTATCATAGGGCCAAAAGACAGTTTGCTACTAATTTTTTTATTTTTTTGTAAGAGTCGAGCGCAATAATTATTTGTCTAACAGAGTAATCTTCCACATTTCTTTACCTGTATATGTATAACAAGACTGAGAGTACATTGAATCGAAATCTTTCAAATACTGATAGCAATAGTTATTGTCTCGCCATCGTTCTCTAATTAATGTGCATGACACTCTTAGTGTTAATTTGCCTGAGTGTTATTTTTGCGACATTAATTTTTAATTTTACTTTGCAAATAAACGCAATTTTTCTTTTATATACTCAGCTACTTACAATTCATAGCAGAATGAAATTTGCAATATAAAAACATATTTTCTCGTCTCTATAAAATATTTTATTCTATAAATAAAACTAGAACATCAACTTTTCACATAAATACTACTACTACTACAGCTGCACAAATACATCCAAATAAATTATCCTTTGTGCTTATTATTTTTTTTTTTTTACTTAAAGTAAGGTTAAACTTTTTCTTTTTTCAAGTAGGTTATAAAACTTGATTACAATTACGATTAAACGTATTATAAATGAAACTACAAACCACAAATTATTAATTTTGTATGTATTTATGCATGAATACCTATGCACGATATGCAGTGACATACATAGAAAATGAAAAATGCAATGCGAAATTGATTGTAGCTACGAGCTACGTACGTATACGGAAGCTTTTTCATTGTAACACGTTACATTTTGTTTTAAAATTTAAATGAAGGGAGACATTGGCTTTTCAAATAGTTTTCTTCTATATATAATTTTTCAAAATTGATCGTAAGTATATGTATAACTACTGTACCCCCACCTACATACAACATTTCCAAATACATATCTGTGAATACTAAGGTGAAAATATAATATGTAGGTATGTATATATTTATATATAGAAAAGGAGTCCCACTCGTAGATACATATTACATTATTTGGAAGGGGATTATGGAATACTTCGGGATAAAATTGAAAGATTTGTGTTGTATATTCAAGGATTCTGTTGGGATTGAATTGTTGTTGTCGAGACATGATAAATTTTCTTTTTTTTCCGAATAGATATTTTTGCTGTAATTTAGGAAAATAACATTGGCAGCAAATCTCTTGAGTTATACTTCAAAATAGAATAAAGGCAGCTATCTGCGTATATATGGGGTACAGGTACAGTTGTAGATATTTAATAGAAATGTTTTGGTTTTCATCTTCAATTTATAAATGTATCTTAAATAAAAATTATGTACCGGTGTTATGTTCTTTTTATAATCAGATTCGTTGAATGAGTGTTGAATAATTTACACAACTTATTTGTGTAGTTATGTTAAAAAAAAAACGGAAAACTACTCTGCAAAACTATTTAACACAATCTCTACAGGTGGTTTACATAGGTCTGCACAAAAGCCGCATGATAAATGGCGTGATCGAAAAACATCTACCAATAAACCCACATCCCAATCACTTTCCTATTATAGGCTGGCAAATTTAATTACAAGTTTTATTAATATTTTGTTTGTTGGAAACAGATTGATGGTATAAAAGGTATTTTTTTTTAAGAATCGATTTTTCCTCGGGTATTATAGAAAATTCATCCTTTCATTCCCGTTTTATCACCTCAGCCGGGCAAATTCTTCTAAACAGGTTGAAATTTAGTAGCGTATGTGATTGTAATGGAAAGAAAAAAAAATTTTACTTCTTTTTTTTTTTTTTTGTGGTTGACTTCAATATAACAATATCTAATCTAAAAAAATTATATCATAAACATTGTATCTAATGTAATTTAGGGAGGCCGGCCACCACACAAAAATGACCAGTTAGATATTTTTTTTCTTTTACTATTATTTATTCAACAACATTATTTGTACGTGATACACTAAACTATAATATCTAAAAAGATGCCAAGTGGGCGGTCTACATACTCCACCGTCCACTTCAGATGATTCCACATATATGTACGTACAGTGTACACACATGATGACGTTAAATTATAGATAGAAGAAAATAAAATAAAATTGCCAAAGGAAGTAGTTAATGAAGAATGCCACTTGAAATTGTACGTGCATTTACTACGAAATTTTCGGAAAGTAATTCGTAATTGTTTGACGTATGACTGCTCTGGTGTTTACTAAAGGGAATTGCCCTTACAATTACAACTATGTCTACCATTGAATACAAATATATAATTAGTTAATTAACAAATTATATATATTTAGGAATGTGCTTGAAGGGGTTAACAGATCTGGTGTACAAACTTACAAAATTTACAAACATCATATTAGTAAAAGAATTTTTAAATATCAAGGGATTAGAGTTTAGCCTCGAGACTACCCGCAAATTAAAGCTGAGAAATGTAAGCATCTGACTATAAAGAAGATGCCAGGTTCTATTACTCGTTTAGTATTTAATTTGTATTTTTAAAAATGAAATTTAATTTTTAATCGAAATTTAAGCCGTTTTTAGGCGTTTTATAATAAATGCGTGGAGATTCATACAAAATACTTGAAATATTTACAAATCAATTGAAAACGTTAAAATAATTAATTATTGGATCAAATTTATGAAATTCGGGAAAACAAATTTTTGTTCAAATTTTCCGAATTTTTTTCTTTTCAATAAAAATTCCTTAAAAAATTCAGATGTTTTTTTTCTAGTTAGCTGCTTTTAATATCTATCACTTTTTATATACATGCATACATATATTAAATGCCTTTTTAATACCAAAACGAGAATAAAACTAAAAGTTTAAATGCAAACAAAAATAAACAGATACATACATATATATATAGAATTCCTTTTATATTCCTATTTTATATATAAATGCTAAAGATGGTCATATAATAAGGACTACTATAAACATTTATAAATTGCTGTTGTTTGAAATGGACCAGAATTCTTGATTATATTTCAATAGTTACAAGGCCCATCAACCGAATATAAAATTTTTTATACGAAGCTTTTCACCCTTATAAAATTTACTTTTAAATGTGCACAGTGTTACCCCTATAATGTAAACCTTATTCATACATTTACGTGTGTGGAAAACTTTTTACCCCGAATTGGTATCCTGTTTAAGTTATGTGTCGAGTACATTTAAATACATTTATAACTATACAATTTAAATTTTCTAAATGTATTTTCTGATGGTTTTGTACATAATGCGGTGTAGATGCATTTAAGCATTTCGTACAATTGGTGGTAAACATTGCAAGCGTACTTTTCAGGTAAGTAAACATCATGGTAATTTATATATTTTGCACATCCTGCTAAATGAGAATGTGTAACTCTTGAATATAGTAGATATAAATGTGTCTTTATACACACAGTGTCTTTAAATTCAACGGTAAATAAAAATTGTAATGGTTACAGTACAGTACCTCTACTTATGGATTAAATGAAGCGATAAACGAATACAAATGTCTTTTTGCTTTTACATAGAAAATGTTAAAATATATTTTGTGTAACATTTTCTTAAAATCAAAATAAGAAGTCGTTGAGCCACAATATTATCAAAATGTCTATACGTATGGTCATATATTTTAAATGGAGTAGTTCTATGAAGTTATTGATGAAGGTAATACAATTGTTCATTGTCATATGCAATTACCTAAATATCTTTAAAAAAAAAAAATCTTTTTTATTGAAATAAATGTTTTCTTTTTAAATCACATACGCTTAAGACGAAAACCGAAAATACAATGATATTAAGAAATTAGAAAATAACTATTTGTTTATTTCTTGCTGACTCTAAACATCATTACCAAAATACCATCATGTCCCATCATGTTCAAATAAATCAATTAATTTTATTTTCCGAAAATATTACTATTCTGAATCTTTATCTTCAAGTTATATACAAACATACATATACATACATATATGTATGTACTTTCAGTTATAAGACATTAAACTAAAATTTGTCAGATCAACTTCTTTTTTTTGTGACTTTCGTTAATTTTTGCTATGTCATTTTGTAGACATGCACACTAAATTACTTGCTGACAAATATTTCTTCAAAACAAAAATGACTTTTGAGTTGGCAAAAGTTTAACAAATATTTTGTATGTCACGTCTATGTTGTCACATTTTCCTGTTTTCCATCATATAGCACAAAATTTCTATAATATACACATAAACTACATATATTTCTCTATTATACTGTTTAATACATGGTTGTCACATCGACAATGATGACAAAATATGCTGTCTTTGACGAGGCTAACAAAGTTCAATTCAATAGGATAAATCAAGAGAAACTACATACTTCTGCTTACGTACATATACTACATTACCTACATACTATATAAATATTATAGTATACATGTATTATATACCAGAATGAAGAACGAACATGATACAAATTGTATGGATTACATCCCATGACAACTATATTGAAAATTTTTCTTTTGGGGATGCTCTGCGCCAACAGGGTGAATTGTTCATTTTTCAAATCTGACATATACAAAAGATTATTCTTAATTGTGTTTTTTGTGTTTTACATTTTTTTTTTTTTTATTATTTTGAAATAAAATATTGGTGTGAATATTGTAGAAAACGCAAAAGGGGGAGGCATCAAAAGACTGATTTTAATTTGATGTAATTATGTAAATTACAGTTGCTTTTCACATCGTTTCATACAAAATAATTACTATGGCAACCATATTTGTGGAGTTCAAACGGAATTCAATTTTCCCAAAGTATTATTCAATCATACTAAATCACAAGAATATATATGTACATATATCTACATACATACATATTTATATTCTATTCTATACATGGGAGATATCGATAATAATATGTATAATATACCGACAAAAACAACCAATTAGTTTACATAAATTGTGAAAAATAGCGGAAAAAATTAAACTAGACACGCGATAAATCCATGTTGTCAAATGTTAATTTGTAAATTGAACTAACCATAAGCTGATAGATTTTGTGTGTGTGTGTATATGTATATGCGCGTATATATGTACATTATACATAGAAGGGTTATCCATATATTTATTTATTTGTGACGGGGTATAGGCGCGTGCTATCTGGAAAGTTCCAATTTTCCCAACAATTCGAAATACTGACAAAATATAAATTTTGGAACGCCGACATGGGAATAAATCATTCGCGTATAAAATAACCCTGAGTTGTTTTGCAGAACCGATATCATTTAATTAGGATTTTAGTTTGAAGTTCCATTTAAAATAACATAATTTAGAGCTGACAGCGAACCAGTAGTATAGTATATAAACTAAATAATTGATATTGATTTGACTAAATCTATCAATTTAGATTTCAATTAAAAATATATTGTATAATACCAATTATTTAAACTTTGCAGTCACAAATTGTATAATAAGATCTCATTTATAGAGTTAGGTATTTTTTGTAGTAGGTATATGTAAGTATTTATGCAGTGAATAATAATTAAATTGTAATTGCATCAATGGACAGACGTACGTACATATATAATTAATGAGAATTGAATGACATTTCATATCCATTATTGGTTTATCAGTTTCATAACTTTTTAACATTAGATCATCTTTTAAATTATATGCGCATGTGAAACTATTTTATGAAATCGAATTAAAGTCCCTTTGGTGTTATGCATTATATGTAATAATCCTTGACGTAATAATAATAATAATAATGACATATTCATATTTGGTTTGGCTGTGGTAGAGTACCTACCATTTCCCAAAGCTATTTATTTTTATTCCGACATTTTTTCTGTTTAAAAAATAATTGTGCCATGTATATTATTATTATATTATACATGAATGTAATATATGTACAATACTACAATATACATACATACAGTAGGTGTATTGTAGGTACATAATATTGAAATTTATTTTGAATACATTTAAAAAAAAAACCAATAAATATTTCTATCTGTTAGAAAATATTTTCTTTACCGTATTGAGGGAAAAAAATCATTTCCATAGCTATTCACACAAATCTACCTTGAATGGAACTTATGAAATATTTCAACATTTGAATTCCATTTAAATTCAAAATTAGTAAGACTTGATATGTACAAATTCAAATAAAACTTATTCATTAAATTAATTGCATATCAAGGAGGAAATTAAGAAGTTTAAGTTGAAAACTTGATTAAACTTAAGTTAGCTATTATTTTAAGATTTATGATTCTTGATTATGTTCTTGCCTTTTGATAATGTGATTATGTAAAGTAGGTATGTATATATAGGTATATGCTATTTAATATTATTTTATAAAGTATAAATTCTTCATTTTAACTTCTAATACTATAAGTTATGAAAAATCTTCCATGGTATCCCGAAAAATTCACAACAACAAACCATGGAGAAAATTTCAATATTATTATTATATTCTAGATATGTGTATACGGAAAACTTTAGTGCAAAAGTCGATTGAAAGAAGTTTTTTGGCGACCAGAGTAAGTTTCTAGATTTGTGTGCAGGTTTTTTCTTGAAAATATATAAGTATATACGATTTCTATTGAGAATGACCTAAATACATATTTCAAAGAGGCAGCAAAGTTCACGTCAATAAAACAAAAAACTAAATTAATAAGAGTCCTATAGTCCAATTTTCTGTTGTTGCGATTAAAGGAAAATAGTTAGGTGAAATTTTATAGTCACAGATAGTACTTTAGTTAATCTCAATACACCTCCCAATTTATTTTGACTAGCAAATTTTTTTAAAGGGCATTTAATATGCGTAATTCTAGTCGATAAGGAAGAATAAACGGCTTAACATTATTCTATAATAATATAATATTTAGATCTGTCTTCAGATTTATTTAAAATAATTTAAGAATTTTCATTAAAGGATCAAAGACTGTAGCTTTTGAATTTCGTGTTTTTTTTTTAACAGGACATTTATTTCATTTGCTTGAATTCGTCTCATCTCTTTATTTACCAATTTATTCGTTTGTCCGTCCGTCTGCCCGTATCCGTACCCTTCTTGGATGTACATATAATTGTACATAAATATAATATAAGTACACTTTTATGTACAATTGCAAAAGGGCTATGTCGTTTGAATTCATTTTACACAATTTTCTTAAATTTCTTAAATATACTGAACTGCAGGGTTAAATTAAAAGTCTTATTAAATAGGGCATTGTGTATATTGTGTACCCTCCCTTAAAAAAAAAAAAAACAATAAATAGTTAAAAAGGACGAGATAAGCAATTAGAAATACATATTATACATATGTATGTAGGTACATAAACATTATATTACATATGGGGGATGATGTATATGGATGGGGTCAATGTGTATAACTTTAAATTGTAAATTGAATTATTAATTTGTAACTTAACATCTCGAGCATATTAAGCAATCTAAAACATAATTGGTTATCCGTACCAATCCTTTTTCTTTCGCAACTTTTCTTGT
>JANSTT010010289.1:0-24848 GCA_026745375.1 Platyura marginata | reverse complement strand
GGAGCAAAATAAAAACAAAATATCGATTTGAGTATAACTCGACTTATACTCTTTCAGATATATTCAAAAGATATATATATATATATATGCATATATATACAAAAAAACACATACTAAGATAAAATAATAAATAAATATAATTAAAATTGTGTTCATCTTTTCGAGGGTTTAGTTTTTAAGCGTTCGAGTTTTGGAGATTTTACTGTATTACTAAACTGAAATTTGTTCAAACTTTGTATGGTACTCGACTCAAAGAATACCTACTTTCAGATGTTGTTATTGTTAAAATAATGAATAATGGTCGAAATATTTTGATAGATGTCCACAAAACCGCATAAAGAAAGGGGGAATAACCACAAAGTAAGAATAAGCAACATTTTTTTGTTTCTTAAAAGACATTTATGTAAAATAACAGTTTTACGATGGGACGATTTTAATTGGAAATCATTAAATTTGGATTCATAGTTTCCAAAAAATTATTAACTAATAGGTACTAAGTATTATTAAAACTTTATAGTTTTTGTTTGGAGAATTATTTATTGAAACAATTAATTATTCTTAACACTGTCTAATTAACTTAACAGGTAGATATGGCACTTCATTTACAAACAAAATTTATTCAATTAATAAAAAAAAAAAAATAAAAATTTAATAAAACAAATAAATATTCAAACAAAATTCCATTTACACGATTTCTGACAACATACAAAAACTACAGTACATGTGTCCTCTGCCATATGCTGGAGTTAACTGACTAGACTGAAACTAAATATGACGAGAAGCGGCTGTGCCAAGACTTGAAAATGAATGAAAAATGGAAAAGGAAAAAAAAAGCCATATCCAATATGGAAGTTGTGGAGTTCACCAATGTAATAGAACCGGTGTATAAAAGATCGAATCGAAAGAGGGAGAACAGCTGGTTGTAATAATCAAAACAGTTCCATCTAAGAGAAGCTTGATGAAACTTCTGTATTGATTATTGTGTAATTCGTGATGAAAGTATTTTTTGCGAAAGTTTTCTTATTATTAATTATAGAAATGTAGTATTGAATCGTACAAATACACATTTTGGACAATGAGGCATTTAGCTCTTTTATAAACATTGTTAATTTAAAGATTGTTTCCAGAAATGGCAACAAAATTAGCGCAATACTTTTTCATTCTTATTTTTACTTTTTCGTATTGTTTTTCTTTTTTTATTATTATATTAGGTACTCTTTCGAAATAATGTTTTTCTTTTTGATCCTTTAACCCCTCCAATTGCTGAATCTTAAATAATTATGTATATTGGATTCGATAAAACATGTTACTTTTAAGCTTCTATCCATAATTTCTATTCTTCTGTTTTGGATCTAAATTTTCCAATAAATAAACAAATAAATTACTTCAAAATTTTCAAAATAAAATAAAACCAAACCAAATAACATTAATAACGAAAAACACTATTAGGTAAATACAAAATCGATTTTAGCTTCATTATTATGTTCTCACATAGCCAAACTCCATGTGGTAATGTTTACATTGGAAATTATATAAAACTTTCCTTGAGGTTTATGTGGTAATTTTACGAATCAAGTGAGTTTCCATTTAATTTCCATCTTTATGGTAAGATAAAAACAGATATGTGATTATGTTGTATGTGTATGTATAAGTAGATATGGAAAAGGGGAAACTAAAATCAGAATAATTTGTTAATTAACATCACAATAAGTGATTTAATTAAAGTTTAGGTAATTTTGGTCTAGGGCTTTATTATGATCGTTAGTTAGTATTTACTATCATCATGAGATTAAGCTCAAGAAAATTAAAAAAATGTTAAAATTAAAGATGATTCATAACTAGCAACATTGTTCATCAACATAGTTTTGAAGAAAAAATAAAATTATCCAAAACTGGTCCAGCGTCATGTTATGTGATTGGTGACTGGTACCGTACATGATACTTTAGTCTTTAGTGACTTTCAAAAATGATTGTTCATGTATGGTTATCCTTATCACTTTGAATATGTCAAGAATGTAAACCTAGCTATCCCTAGATAAATATTTAAAATTAAATGTAACTAAGTATACAAAATTACGAAAGTGACACCTACATTTTGTCACTTTTTGGTGATTTGCTTGGTGACAGTCACCTTATATGAAATGACTTTTAATAAAGTGACAAGTGGCAATCACCAATCACCTTACATTAAGCCGCACTTGATCATTTATTAGCGATAATATTGACTTGTTTAATCGAAGGGTCGACAAAGATTGATTTTTACGACATTACAAAGTGGAGCATCTCCTTTCGTATTGAAGATGAATGAAAAAAAAAACTAATATAGTAAAGTTCCAAGAGTATAGTGATAGAATCCCAAACAAGTGTTTCAAAAATTGTCAACAACTTTAAGTTCCATGGTTCAGAAGTCAACAGCATTTCTAGGGAGACACCTAAAGTTAGAAGTTGTATCGACAGATAATATGGATGCGTGAACCAAGTGCAAAAATTTATTCATTGCAATAAAATAATATTATTCCACTGCTTTTCATTAATTACGATCTCATAGATAATTATCTACATTACGGGTTATTATTTAATATTTAAATTAAAAACAATACATTACTCCCCCCCCCCCCTTTAATCTAATGTATTATTTATCTACGTGCTTTACACATCGTTCTATAGACGTACATTCTACTATATACTTATTATAATTTTTAATAAGAGAAATTTTGTTTAACAAATTTCCTCAAAATATTGACTTTGTACATTATTTATTCACTTTTGTTAAGGTAATTAATTCTTTCAGCATTCATTAATCAACCGTTTTACTATAATTATATAGATATTTAGATATAATGCCTTGAATCATTTTAATTTTGGGGTATACACAAGTATCCCTTTTTGAAACAATAAACCATTTATTTTACCCTTTTTCATTTTTGTTGTTGTACAATCAGACGTTTTATGTTTAGCTCACGCAAGAAATGGAGTAGACGTTGTGGCAGCAATTAGATTTATTTTGTTGAATTAGTACAGCAATTTGTAAGCAATTTAATTGTATATGGATATAGAATCGGTTACGACATAGAAAATTATTGATGAAATTCAATATTGTAAATATCATGTACTTAGATATCTAAATGGAATTAATGGTTTTTGCAATTTTGAGGCTTTGGTTTTACGTTAAAATTGGGTATCTTCTTACGAAAAATTTCTGGCAAAATTGTTTGAAAGTTAAATTTTTTAAGGTGTGTTACTGAAATCTTGAGATTAACAAGAAATTTAATTTTAAGCATTTTTCTTTATAAAAAATCAGAAGGCAATGATTAATCAATTTCAGGCTACTTTTTTGAATTTTCCACAGACAAGCCTGGTAATAATATAGCATCGATGCAAATATGTTAATTTGAACTATTGTCGACATACATGATTTTTGGTTTGGGTCTATTTGGTAATTAACCTAAATTGCATTGGCATGGTAGAATAGAATGTTGACAAATAGTAAAAAGCTAAATGTAGACAAATAGTAAAAAGCTCTAACATTAAAATTCTTTTCAATACTAATTATACTATTAGATCTATATTTTACGTTAAAGATATGTTCGACGCGATATGTTATTTTTGACAGCTGCCTGGTGACCACGAACGTGACTGGGGCGTTTTCGCACCTCTCCCCTGAACCGAACCTGACGCCATACCTCTACAAAATACATCTACCTCTAAAAAACAATTTTAAAAAATGTTGCCATTAATTAAATCCCAAACGTAGTTTCTAGGTAAAGTTATAGCGACTTTGGTCCTCGGACAGCGTAATCAACACATTTACAACAAATTTACTAACTTAATACAACAATTGTCCACCGTTTTCATCTACATTTTGAATACTACCGAAGAACATACCTAAAATGTACAATTATTGCAATAAATATTAAACAAAGTGAGTTATACAGTAAACCCTCCTATAACACGGTTAATTCGTACCATGTAATATGAAAACCGCATTGTAATAAACTTAGAATTAATACAATGGAAACAATGTTAAGTAAATCACAGAAATAAGTAAATAGTAAATT
The DNA here is from genome assembly GCA_026745375.1 of Platyura marginata. Classification (NCBI taxonomy): domain Eukaryota; kingdom Metazoa; phylum Arthropoda; class Insecta; order Diptera; family Keroplatidae; genus Platyura; species Platyura marginata. Next base: position 20,790 of record JANSTT010010289.1, on the reverse strand, counting down.
ATAAATTATAAATCAGATTAAATTGTTCTGCGTTAAATAAAAATTGCAATCTTAATGGATGTTTCCCCAATTGCCATATCTCCAGTTGCTATAGTATTTTGAGACTGTGGTAATTGGGAAATATGGCAATTGGGATGTAATATTCTCTGATGGAATCCGCATTATAAGAATATCGTGTAATAGGAGGGCTTACTGTAATTGTACGAAGTTTAATGATATAATGTTAATCCTTTATCCTATTACACATCTTTAGAAGGTTTAATAGTGGTTACATATACTTGTACAATGTACAACTACATTTTAAGCGATTTGTTAGATAAATAACTAACTACTTATAGGATTCAACAACTCAGATTGCAAAGTTTAGATTTTTGTTTGTTGTTTTTTTTTCTTCACTTTGACATTAAATGGAATTTAACAAAAATAACATTGAGAAAAGGAATGTCTAATTAAGCGACGAAGGAAGCATTGGAATTATGCCAAATGTTATTCAGTAGCATCCAGAAATTAATGTTTATTTTCAGATGTTTTCATAAATGTAATGGTTATCGTTTTCATTTGATTACTCTTTTTATTGGTCTATTTATGTAAAGTTAGAAATTTACTTTTTACATGTTAGATATTATTATCCATCTAACAATACGTAAAGAGCGTTTTTATGTCAAAATGACATTTGACTGGCATTTCCTGTCAATAAGCTGTAACTCGGGAAAAGAATTTTAAAAGAAAAAAAATATGTGCCATACTGTATATGAAATACACCCACAATTTGTATGGTAATTTGTGCGTTCCACCACAAATCCGTGTAAATCGAAACCGTGTAAAAAGACACAACATGAAATGAGTACATTCAGTATAATATAATAGAAATATAAGATTTTTTTTAAATTTATAAACCGTGCAAAAGAGAAACCGTGTAAATCAAGTATCGTGCAAGTTGCGAGACGGGCATATAAAAGGGAAGGGTTTCATGTAGAAATATTCCAAAATTTTTCGCGTTTTTTTGTATCTTCTCCATGAAGTGCGCAACCACAAAAAATGCAGTAAAAATTTTGGTCATTCGGTTCGTTCGCTCGCTCGTTAACACGACAATTCAAGAACGCGTTGAGTTAGAAGTTTAATTTTTTTTTATTAGTTAAAATATGTCTAGGGCGGCAGGGATTGTAAATGGGAAACGTGGTTTTTGTTGTTTAGTTTTTTCGATTTTTCGCCCACTAAAATTCAAAATTGCGATAAAACGATAAAAACCTGCAAAAAAAATTATTTAATTAAGGGTGGGAAAAAATGAAAAGGGGTGGAAGAATAGTGGAAAAGGATGGAGAAGTGTTGGGGAAGGGTAGGAAAAAGTATAGAAGGGTGGGGAAAAGGTGTGGAAGATTGGTAGAAGGGTGGAAGAACGTAGGGAAGGGTAAAGGAAGAGTGGAAGTGATGGGAAAAGCTAAAGGAAAGGGTTAAGAAAGGGTTGGGACAGGTGGGGAAGGATGGGAAAGCTGGGGGAAGAGTGGGTATGAGTAAGAGAAAGGTGGGGAAAGGTAGGTAAAATGTAGGAAAGATTGGAGAAGTGATGGGGAAGGGTAGGGGCGAGATAGTTTAGTATAAAAGCCGTGTTAGCTCTACTTAGCAGTCTTTTTTTTATGTAAGTAATAACAAAAAGAAAATTATTCGATTTTTTTTTAATCATTTTTCACATGTATGTATTTATTCTCCAGAAAGTGCAACAGCTGTACATTTATTATTTATGCTAATATTAGATATAATGTTACGTACGAATAGAACTCAGCTAACTATGTACCTATGTATATTTTATTCAGAAAAACACATGGTAATAGAAATATTACCTGACTATGTAATGCATAACATAATACATATTTTAGTAATAGTTCCTATTAATATTACAATATATTTTCCTTGAAGATTATACACAAAACCAATAAACAACGACCCAAACCAAGAACGACATACATTTTATCACGACTATTAGACGGTGTAATTACATAGTTCCGATATCGTTTGTAATTTTATCCTTTAATAACAACTATTAATTATTAATTTTAAGTGGTTTATAATAGACAATAAATTATATACCATTGACATGTTTAGTATGTTATTGCATTAATTAATGAACTGATTACGGTATTAAGTACCGATTTGTCAAATTCAGAGTTAGACTTGATTATCGTTATCTCAGAGACGATGTTTATTATTGTGTTGCTTTGTCGGATGTCTTTGATAAATGGTAAGATATTATTATTGTATATATTGTGTATATGTATATTGTATATTGTATAATATGTAATGTACCTAACCTACCTACAAACTTATTCTATTGAATTAAGGAAATGAATGGCGTCTGGTTACAGATTTACGTATATACAGCACATATACAAAATGTTATACTATGATGGTTATTGTCATTTTTTATAGTTTATCGTTATACGATTAACTGAATGTGGTTATATGTACTGTACGTACATATCTATTGTTCGATCAATCTAGGACAGGTGCCTACCTATTATTATAGGTAATACATACAATATTTGAATTTTTTTCTAAATGTATTTCACTTTCTTTTGATTTCAAAATTTATTTTAAGTAGGTACATATGTATACTAGGGTGGTTTAAAATGACTATTTTGTTATAGAGGGTCTTGATTGCCCCCCTCCCCATGTATGCATGTATGTAAGTATGTATTTTTTGGTTTTTCAAAATTTTTATTGTAGCGAAAAATTTGATATATCACAAATATCGATTTGACACCCCTAACACACCCAGAATTTACATTTTTTGATTTAAGGGTAGTTTTCGGGGCACCGTAGAGGTGTGAGAGGGGCATCAAACCCACATGTGTGGTATGTAAAAATTCTTCCACGTTCTATAAATTTTATGCAGGATTTTCCATATTTTTGAATAATTATTCAAAAAATCAAAAATTTTGAAAAACGAAAAAATACGGTGCTTACTTTTTCGGATTAGACAAATTAGAGGGGGAGGAGATTGAGACCCTCTAGCATGGAAACATTTTTGTAATGTATTTTTAAACCACACTAATGTATACTACCGCCCATAATTTTGAATAAAATAAGATTTCAATTACATTTTATGGAAACCTATGCTTTTATTTAAGAAGTGGGGCTAATTTATAGACAAAAAACTTGTTTTAAACTCTACCAGAAAACATGTATTTTTAATATTAGTCCCTATTTATTAATCAAAGCAATGCTTTCCATCAAATGAAATTTAAAATACTGAAATCGTATTTTCTTAGGGTGTTCCTAAACTTATGAGCGGTACGGTATATATATAGGTTCAATATGGGCAGATATTTTTGTTAAAAAAAAAGATCTGCATATGTATTGTTACACAAAAAACACAAAACAAATAGTTAAAGACCCACAGGTACTGATAAGAATAACGACCAAGTAAAATGGTGGAAAAATTAATAAATCGATTTGTAGTATTATTAAATATAATGCATAATTAAGCCAATTATACTGCGTTAATATTGAGATCATAAAATTGCAAAATAGAGACATTAATAAATTTATGTGTTGCTGTAAAACGACTTACTCGTTGCCTACATAGTCAGATTCATAAAAAGGCTATTAATGTAAGGAATATAAAATTTGAAAAAACAACACAATAAAACTAATATTAGGAAGTTCTTTATTGATAGAAAGCGGCCATTAAATTTTATTATACTTGTACTTGAATATGGAAAAAGTTCGCGGTAAAAGTCATAAATATAAATAAATAAATAAAAAATTGAGTTAAAATACCTACAAATATAAATGTGTAAGGTCGATTGGAAACTTTTTCATTCAATTCCTCAAGACACATTGTCATCATATTCATATTTACATAAGACATAAGTAACATTTTATTTTTCTTTCGATAAATGAAAAATAAATATTTTCTTTTATCGTAACTTAAAACTCTCGAGTCTCGATATACTTGAATATAATCAAGGTTCGAGTTTTAATTTATTCTTGCCATATAATACACATACATACACACATACATTTAAACTGTCACGTGGAAACTGAGTTCTTAACAAACCATAAAATTATCTACATCATAAATACACACACAAATAACTGAATCAATTCCAAATGACTCCATTTGCATGTACAGCCACTTCTCACTGCTTTTACCGAAATTTTTATTTTTTATTTTATTTTTTTGTGCTGAAAAGGAATTCAAAAAATAAAAAAATAAAAATCTCCAACAAATTTCTTGCAAATTGTCGAATCTCAGCACGTATCTTCTTATTTATACTTAAGCCAAAAATAGTACAGGAAAACTGAATTTGTATGCAAACTCCTTATTGTAAGATGTAAAAAGAAGTTTTTATAGCGCCTTAGAATTTAATTTAATGAAATTTATAGTCCTTCTGGCAAAATATTTAGAACAAATTATTGCATTTTAAATAGAATTAAACAATTAACTAGTATTTTTCATTATGTATGATACAAGGTATGATAATATTTTTTTTCAAAGATTGTAATTTTAATTTTAATCTTTTAGATTAGACAATTCATTTTTAATTAAGAAAGAAGGAGTCCTGTTTCTGGTATTACTCCCATTGGATTTTAATTTTAATTTTTACTTCTTAGATCTCCCTTCTTTAAAAATCGAATAAGCTTTCCATTTATTATATTAATTGGTAATTTTTTTTTTATTTAATAAGTATATAGGTAGGGGACAGGCTTATAGCTTGATCTATTGATAATTTTTTTTTTCATGTAGTACTATTGTAGTACTCGTACTACAGGCGTTTTGAAACTCGTGCGACGTGTGTACTGTGTATTGATTAATTTCCATGGTAAAGTAGAAAATAGAGAAAACATGTTTTTTGATAGTCAAAGAAAATTTTGTGTTTGACCTACGTCAAGAGTTTTTTTTTTGTAAAAGCATGATTATTTGATGCGTTTTCCCTGGAATGGCTGCGTTCAGTGAAGACGTCGTGTATGCTTTATGGTTCAAAATTATCGGGTAACAGGTTTCATTGAAGAAGGTTTTACGTTTTGAAGAATTATTCAAAAGGCAAAAAAGTTCCACGTTCTACTGTTACAATCAATCTTATATGATTCTTGGGCATCTTAATTATTTGTTTTCAATTAATTCAATATTTTTTTTTGAGAAAAATGGATAAGAAATAAGTTATAGACAATAAAAAAATCAGCATTTATCTTATAGACCAAAAAAATTCTAAACCCAACGCTTAAAGGACTACAATCGATTTTCTATTATTTTCATGTATTTTTCAAAGAAGAAGAGATAAAATCTAGGTATTGATGTTATTTTGCAGTAAGGTCGGCAAACATTGTCTTATTATATTTAGCTTACAATAAGTAAATAACAAATGAAATCAATTTAAAAAAAATAAAAAAAAATCAATAAGTGCCAATTGATTTAAGGTACAAGACCTTCCCCTACATACATATGTATTAAAACAATTTATGTACTGAACAGTACATATGTATTATATAAATATTAAACCACATTATTATTTTATAGAAACATAATAATAAATAACAAAATACTTACAACTTCAAAGTAACATTATCAACATTTGTTTTAAAAACTTAAATGCTAAAACTAACACTTTTATTGCGCATACAGATGTATAATTGTACTTATATACACATATACATATATACATATATATCTTGGGTAAAATAAAACTTTAATTCAATCATATATTATAGAGTAGAAGTAATACTATATAATAGTGGAAACGAAAAGCCACTTTAAAATACTTGTTAGTACTTTTGTACTTGAGTCTTTTATGGCTGTTGCATTTTATGCACTTGTATGTAAGCTGTTAAATCTTATTATCAGACAACGGATTACATGAACATGAGTGTGTATAAATTGAAATGGCAAAGTGTTAAAAGGTACAAAATAGAATTTTAAAGAACATGTGTGATAGAAAAATGATGAAAATTGTTCTTTGAGATCAATAACAAGATTTTTAATTAATTTTGATGCAGTATATTAGAATTTATGATGAATTTTCTTTACCGGGAGAATATTTTTGAAAATAAAAAATAAACATTTAGTTACTTATATTTAGCTCAATTAATTTCTGATCTATAATTATATAAATCTTTTTTTTAAAACTGGAATGTCGTTACGAATGTGCACCGGTGGTTTCATAAATCATCGGATAAAATAATGTTTACCGTTTTATTAGAGATTATATGTAACATAATTTCTTTGATGAAGGTACTAAGTGTATAAATAAGATACAAATACAACACCAATCAATTGAGAAAATTATTAAATACAAGTATTGGGCAATAATATTTATTTTTATCGATTCAATTCTAAATTTTACGAATAATTTAACGAAATGATTAATTTGCCAATGTTTACACATTATAATAAACATTCTATTAAATGATATGATATCGCAACATTTGTGTGTGTGTGTAAATTTTAAGATAAATATTATGTGAGTGGGTGGTAAATGTTTGAACATAATTTTCAGGTGACCCATAATTATAATATAAATAAAATGTGACATTCATTCACATGATAAAAATTAATTTTTAATAGTCAAGTCAAGATGTATCACATATTTAATACTAATGTGATAAAATAAATAATTGCCATGAAATTTATTTTCAAATTTATACATATACATACATATGTACTTTACATAAGTTTATTACAGCGATGGGCAAAATGGGTGTAAATGGAAATCCGCTCATGGGTGTCCTTTTGCCCATCGCTGGTCCGTTCAGTTGAAAGATTAATACTTAAGAATTTTATTCACACTATGGAAATGACAAAGTTGTCTCAAGCAACTATCACCACATTAAAAATAACAACAACAACAACAACAACAAAAAGAAGAAATTCCTTTAAACTACTTATATACTTGCAATCAAACAAAGTGAAAAAATGACATTATCTTAACACCTCCCACACGCGAAAAACACAAATTCTTTGGCATAAACATACACATACACATAATACTCCAAACAAAATATATGACACATTGTCGTTTGTCGCTTTTCAGTCGAGTGATTAACTTTCGGAAAAGGAACGCAAGAGCAAAAACAAAAAAGAAAAAAAAAAACAAAAAAAAAAAACAAAATAAAGACACAGGAGCAACACGAAAACATAGACTAAATGAGAACAATGTAACCATGTAACGTTAACTAATGAGTTCAGACGAGCATATTTATTATGCGAAAAGACTGGGTAAATGGGAAGTGTAAGTTAAAATACGGCGCAGCATTAAATTGGTAAACTTTTAATGGAGTTAACGACCGGTTGTGAAAAAACATTTTTATTTTATTGTTGAAAATAATTAATAATAATTGTTTGGAAAACAGGTAAACATTAGTCAGAAAACTTTGCTTTGATTATATAACAAATCAGTTTTTATTATGTAGAATTACTGAAACTCCTCCTAATTATTTGTCGTTTTTTTTTAGGGTAGCAAAATAAGTAAATGTTATTTTTCCAGCTTTCATTAAAGACAGTTTTTTTTTCGCACCAACTAACTTCTCCTTCCCTTCTAAGAATTTGTATTTAATGGTTGGTAAATTACTTTGAGTAAATAAGATTTGGATAGCCAATCGAAAGGTTTTTTTTATTTTTTTGTTAGGTTGTAGTATGGATATGGAGGATCTACACCAAGACCTCGATTTGCGTCGTTAATTGGTTCCACAGAATGCCGATGCAAATCGATATAATCTTTTATATGTATAGTATTTCTATAAGACTTTGGTTCCACCAAAATCATCGCATAATAAATGTTAGTGTATGATATTCGCCTAGATGTTATAGAATGGGATTATTTTTTACCTAAAATGAATAAATGCTAACCCTTCAGCCGCGGGCAACGTTTTCATATCGCATTTCACTTATTCTATACAATTCCGCGTGGCTATACATTTTAGGATATTTAAGCGTGGGGAGATGCATAAACGACGCAAATTGAGGTCTTAGTGTACTTCGATTTTAATATTTTATGCATATCCTTGTAATTGGAACTCATTATATTGATATTTCAAATTAAACTCTCATAATCAATACTTAGTAAGTAATGTATGTACATGTACACTGTACAGTACAACTGTTTAATTGGTGTTAGGGGGAAATTACAAAACACGTTTAGTGCATTATTTTACATATATTCAAATTAAGAGAAATTTTTTAGTAAAGATCCAAGTCTACATACTTATCTGATTTTGATTTAATGAATATCTAAAAGAAATACTTCTATGTAAGTATTTACTTGGGGGAATTTTTTTTTATTAAATAAACGGCTGCTGTTTATGATGCGTAAAAATCAAAAAGTTTTTTTAATATACATCAAGGGGGATGATAAAAAACAATAGAAATTGAAAACAAAATAATTTTTAATTACAATGTTGAATTCAATTGTCAACGTTCATAAAAATAAAAAAAAAATAATTACTTAAGTATTTTAAATTCAAACAATCAATGCTTTCTTTAATTTCACATAAATGATTTAGCGACAATTCACCGAAATTTCAGAAAAATAAAAAAAAAAATTTGATGGATTGTTGTTCGGTGAATGTGTGGTCAAATGTGATAAGAAAATTGTTAAATTCAACATTTTCCCATATAAATTTTAAAAGAGGGGAATGCCGTACCACGGTTATACCAAAACCAAAGCATGTCGGGCCCCTCATACCTCTAACTATCCCCCTATTCTAACCTCAAATGTTCAATTGTCGTTTGATAGCTTTTCGGTGAATTGTATTTCGATGAATTTCCATCAACCCCTATAAATACAATACATAGTTGAAAAAAGTGCTAATCTCATTTTTACTGGTTTTTTTTTCAGCAAAATATTACAATTGTAATATTTTTAATTTTAATATAATTTATAAAGCACTTAATCAACTCATTTAGTCATATCGAACGGAGCACACTATTATAACAAGACATGTAATAGATCGTTGTCCAACAATTGAATTATCTATTTATAAATTTTACTTTACGTATATCTTGTTGTATGTCACTCACATACAGAAATGATTAGTAATTGACGGTAAGTGTTGTATGCTTATTACTTAATAGAAAACTTGAAAACAAAACCCGAAAACATGACCAACCACTTATATGTATAATAAGTACATTATGTAGGTAGATTATATACAAAGATAAACACAAGAACAAAGTTAAAAAAAAAAAAAAAATTTAGAAAAAGTGCTCGTACATCGGTACTTACATGAGAAGTGTGATTTACCAATTTTGATTGTTGATGATTGTTATTGATGTGATGATTATTTTTGAAATTCCATTCTCGTTCTCGATCTCGATTGTCTTTATCTCGATCCTTGTCCCGTTGACCAATTTCAATAATTTTAATTGCTTTGTCATCCAATGACGTTAGTTCTGCTATTGCCGACAGCTTCTTTTCATTTCGTTTCGAAGCCAATTTAATTGCATACTAAAAGCAAAAAAAAAAAAAATTAAATTTAATTTAATTTAATTAAAGACAAGATGAAGATAAAAGAGTTAGTTTTAGAACTAATTGTGGGCATCAGGTACAGTTAAAATTATATTTCATATTAATTTTTTAATAATTTTCATTATAAATTAAAGTGAAATTATCCTCTTTAAGCCATCTCTAAAGGCACAAATAAAAGTATTGAAATGAAAAATTTTTTACAAATAGCTATTCCATTATTAATCTCTGTTCACATATTGTAATATACTTAACGTCCATTTCAATTACATTTTATAACAATGAAAGACTAAAAGAGAGTGAATAAACAATTTGCTTAATTGCAAGTTCACAAACGGAAGTCTCTTGTTTAACTGTATAATAGTCATAGTTTTAAAGCAAATATTATGCTAGAAATTAAGAAACAGTAAAACAAAAAGCTCTCGCATTTAAGTTTATCCAAAAGTTTTATCGTATTCCATGCATTTAAGTTTTCCATAATGCATACGACTATGACATTTTCCTGCATTTATACTTAAGTACTTTCATACATATATAGTAGAAGGTCAGTCTCCGTATATATACAGTTATCCATATGCAATTGAATTCATTATTACCTACAACATATATGTACAGTACATAGATATGTATAATAGTAGGTAATCGTACATATAGATATTTCTATGGATATAATGAAGATGAGCAAAAAAGAAAAGTCGAACCGCATATAATGGGTATAATTTTGTCCTTTACACAATTCCCTAACTATTTTGTGAACCACATTGAACAAACCGTTACCGTAGCATTAAAAGCGACAATAATTGAACTTTAAAGTTGTTAGAAGTTAATTTGTGTCCAAAAAATGATTATCGGTTATTGATTTATTGGGCTATAGCAATTTTGAAAAATAAATTGTGGTTAAATACCTAAGAATGGGTACATCTATTGGATATATCGACGGTCACTTTGACATCATACCATTTAGGAATGTATATATCCTTTGAGCAAGAAAATGACAAATTTCATTATGATTATTCGGCCAACAGATCGCATTACGAACATTCTTAATCCTAAAGCGAAAAACTGTGTTCGTTGAGCAAGAAAAAACCAATAACATTTAACCTTCACTCCGTGCTTAGTACATTTTTCATAAGCTGTTTACGGGGTCTACTTGACCCCAAATATATTCTTTATGATCTTTTTTTTTAAATTATCGTCATATAAAATATTTTTACAATTTTGTTTGTTTTGTTATTGTTGTCTTTGACACCTCAATCCACAGACTAAACAAAAAATCGTTTTCTATCGGAGGACGTAAGTTTTTTTTTTTAATTTTTATTTTCTTAATTTTGAACACCTTAACCTAAACAAAATTGAATTTTTTTGAAAGAAACGGTCCAAAAACTTCTATTTTCATAGGAATTATATGCGGAGTCGACTGCACTCACTTTTGTGTTCGTGTTACAAAAAAAAGTTATGCGCTTAAGGATTAATATACATACACACGTCAAACGTTATATAATTTAGTACAAATTTATGGCAATAGCCTTAATATAAAATATACTGGGCTGCACTACTTACTTATAAACTCAAAAAACTGTCAGATGAAATAGTTGACGTCTTGCAATACAAATTTAAACAAATTACTTCATTCTTACAGTACCTATCTACAGACATCCAGAACGCAATATGATATTTGATATACAATGGTTTGAAGAATAATCAAAAAACAATAAATATTTTTTCCTTCACTTTTTGAAATAACTCAATTTAATAAATAATTAAAACAAAACTAAACAAACATTGACATTGATTACTATTTTGACATCTTGCAAGACAAAATCAAAATGGTTACTCGTGAAGAAATCAATTCATAAATAAATAAACAAAATATTTAAAAAATAGTATATATGTAAGTACAATCCACTAGATAATTTATATCAATGGGTAATAATAGTATTTTTATAATGGCCCCCCTCCCACTAACCCATAAATACCATTTTTGACAATAGCCGGTCTTTTTTTGTTTACATTTTCAAGTAAAGCACACAAAGTGTACAGATTGTGATTCAATATGAAAAAGTCATTAATTCTAATGGAATATATATATATGTACATTGTACATACATAGGTACATATGTATGAACTCGTACATAGGTATATCAGATAAAAAAAAAAATTGTGTACATATTTCAAGCGCAATTATGTACCTACCGAGTTCGTTTTAAGATTGTAAATGTGTCTGTTAGTCTGTAGTATGTACTATACATGGTTCGATCTCTTCTGTCGTTACACGAAAACTCTCTATGCATATGTTAAATATTACATACATATGTATATCAGTCATAAAAGCTTTCATCGCATCATAATAATTAATGGTAATAAAAAACGGTATTAAATCGTTAACTTTATAATTATATTTTCAAATAGAAATGCCGCAATTATTATCTCGAAATCCTTATTGATCACATTGTTATAATCATAACCAAAGTTACTCCATTCCAGATTATATACTTATGTACATACATATATTATTACGGCTGTCGATAACATTTATTATGCGAATATATCATTGTTTTAAGCTGTCCATTGGCATTAATCTTAAGTCAATGTTTCTACTCATCTATACACATAAATATGTATGCAAGAATGTAGTGTACAGTGCATACATAGTGTATATGTTATGTGTATGTGTAACCATTTATAATTAAGCATTTTCTATCCTAAGCCGCAGGCGGTCATAAATGCGAAAAAAAAATCACACAGCGGCGGCGATACGCGAATAGAATTAATGAAATTAACATTTTTATTGAAAGCCATTACATGTATACAAATCAGTATAAAATATGTAAATTAGTCGTCAAATCTTGATAAAATTGTAATAATTAAAAAACACATATTTATATTAAAGCAATGTCTATGTTTATATACCATCAGCATTAATTATTAATAGCTGGATGATTACCATAATGGCTATCGATATGGAGATCATAATTGAATTAATATGAACGACATCGTTCATTGTGTAAAAATGACAATTTATGACTGCCAATATCGAATTATGATCATTATGTATTGATTATTTGATTATTATATATAGACTAGCCATGGCATAGAGCAGGGGTGCGCAATCATGGTTTTTCATAAATTATATAAAGACCCCCACCATATAACTAACATGTGCCAATAAAGTAAAGCACAAAATTAAAAAGGTCGAAAATTTAAAACATCAGCTAACTACAAGTATTTGGATTAAAAAAAATTTTTTTTTTTGTAGATGGCCCAATACCTTGAATTTTACGAATTTTTGTTCGAACATCTGCCATCATCTTCTGGATCACCAAAACTATTTTTTACATAAAAGCTCATTGATATGATCTATTTTTTCATATATTTCAAATATTTCTAAGCTTTGGTTTTTTCGCACCGTAGTTCCAACTTTCAATCACTGATTTACCCGATGTATTGAAATTTTTACATAAGATTTTTAATTTAAGAAACTCAATATCTACACATACAAAAATAGATGCACATTTTTTGGATTAAAGTTATTTTGTACTTTCCAAAAATAAAATATCTCCCATATGTCACAATTTATCAAACAGCAATTTCATTTCACTTGACTCTGTCGTGATATACCCTATGTATATATGTATGGATAAAACGCTATATGATAGAACTTCAAAAACTCCCCAGTCAAACTTTAAGCGTCGAACATTTTCGGGTAGTTTAAAGTTTTGATTACCTACAAATTATCTCAAAAGCCAACAAACTTTTGCCAATTTTCTTGCTGCTCCCGTAAAACGAAAATCTATGTAGTTGAAAAAAAAAAAAAAAAACAGGACTTCAAACCTTTTTCTTTTTTTCCTTTTTCATTCGTCCATTATGCGGCTAATTTACACTTTCAAAGGCAATGTTCGGGATATTATAACACTTTATTAGAAAATTGTATGTACAAAGAGAAGGACGATTTTTCTCCCGGCACAAATTACATTTTCATGGAAATGATTTTTAATTAGCGAACATATTTTACATTGCTGTGGCTAATGGGTTTTTCTTCTCTGTTGGTTCTTGTGAGGCGCAGCCGTTTACACATATATTACATAACGTGGTATGTATATATTGTATACGATATATGGTTTACTACGTATACGTACGGGTACACGTACCTATACATTGAAATTCACGTTTATGTGTTTCACATTGTTGTATGCACCCTGAAATGGGGTCAAAACATGGTTTTTGCAGTGCTCTCTAGAGGCTGAAACGTGACGATATTATTTTGTTTTACAGAGATGAAAAAAAAAAAAACTGTTCTCTCGAGATAAATATCAACTTACCGCAAATTGTAGAGCAAATTGTTGAACACGATTTTTTTTTTCTTTTTCCCTTTTTCCTTTTGCTCTGAAAAAGCTCATGAATTATAATCTGCTTTTTTTCTGGCCAAAGCTTAAAACTAATTTAAAGTCGACGAAGTTCACCGTGGCATCATGTTGAACACAGTTAAGTTGCGATATAATTAAGGTTTTAATTTACTAAAAAGTTTTGTGAAAATTTTGTGTAGTTGAAATAACATTTTATAATATAATTATGCAGGGTTGGGGCTGTTTTTAACAAAAAAAAAAAAAAAAAAAAAACATTGCGACGGTTTCGTTTTATTATAAATTCTGGTATGTTCAGAGTAATTAGACTAAATTTCTATAAACCTAATGGTCTATAGTTTATTCGGTTAATTGAAAATTCTGCATTCTTGAAAACTGATAAATTATTGTAAAAGACACAAGGTCCAAGAAAAAGTTCTCTATTCAATTAAATGTTAAAACACTAATACAGGTAATCCTCGTATAACGTGGTTTTCGGGCGTTGCAAATATTGATTTTTTCACTTAAAATATGCGTTAAAATATCAAAAATATTTTATACGAAGCTCACGTACGATGTTTTGATGGGCTGCGTGGAGAATTAGTCGAATTAATCAAAAACCATTCAAATTCAGCTGAAAGTTAATTGAAAACAATTCAAATTTAAATGATATTTGACAGTTAGAAATGAAGTTTTTTTTTATAATTGCAAAAAAATGGTACTTTTAATAGATTTGGAACGTAACCCTACGTTTTCTATCGGTTCCTTGTCTCGCGATTAGTATAACGAGGCACTTTTGTGAAACCTAACCTCCGCATTATACGAGGGTTACCTGTACTTATAGAATTCTACATAGTTTTTTTAATCCTTAAATACGTCCCATTCATCACTGAGCTGACGAGTTCCAGTGTGTGTCGCTGCTAAGAATACTTGATTTTCAATCACAATTCAAGTTATATAAACAACGGCTTAACATATTTTTGACATCAATGGAAATTAGAAAAATCTGGCTCGAATATTTTTCTACTTAAAATCATTATTCTATATAGAATACTACTACTATAACGTAATATATGTAGTGTCCCATGTCTCCATTATACCACTACGCTAATTTATTGATTTTTGTTAAGGGATATATATTGGGGGTATATTGAGCTTATGTAGCTCAAGTATAAATGTAATATCAAAGAAAACCATCGTTGTTGTATATTATTGTATTCTCATGCTCATTCATGTGGGTATACCTACTTTACCAGGAATATTACATGCGGATATGTTGTATAAGATATATTGGCCGATTATTTAGTTTTATATGGCTAAAAGGATATCAAGTATATTTATCAAAGTAAGTATATGGGTAATTTTATCAATTAGGGGTTGTGTGTGTTAATATAGTAAGAAAAAAAAATAGTTTCTCATTCATGTTATGTCATATGTTTATTGTTATAAATTTGTAAAATGAAAGAAATTGGGTTATTGGACATCTATCCTAAAGTATAAGGATATCTATACTAAAGTATCCTACTAAAGGGACGAAATGGAAGTAGTTAAAGTACGTAATTATTAAAGTAATCTTTATCATTTAGAAATTGCTTAAAAATGATTAAAAAAAAGACTTAAGTTACATATTTTTATACCCGAAGCTAGAAAGCTGAAATTTTGACAGTTTATTATGTAGTCCTAGAGTAAGATCTCTATTGTTTTTGGAGAACATCGGACAATATTTCATACATAGACCAAAGAGTTCCACGATCTATCTATCTATAGAGTTGCAATCAATTTTATGTAATTTCTAGGGTTTTTAGTCATTTACTCGAAAAATATTTTGATTACGGAAGAAATAAATATGACGAAAATCATAGAGAATAAGAAAATGAAGATTTTATTAGTAGACCAAAAAGTTCCACAATCTACAGTTATAGCGCTGCGATTAATTATATGTCATTTCTAGGTTTTTTAATCATTTGTATTCTATTTACTCAATATTTGCTAACAAAATATACATTTGGAGTAAATACCGGGCGTTTTGATCTAATGACAGAGAGAGAACTGTTTTTTAGGGTGTACAACATGTACTTTAAAAATCAAATACATAAAAATTGCAATTGACTTTTAATATTACTTAAAAATGAATGAAAAAACAAAAATAAACATATGTACATATATAATCGTATAGTTCAATGGCCGTCCTTGAAGACATGAACCATCTTTCTTTCTTATAGTTCAACTTATTCGGTCAACAACTTGTTCACAATAAATCGAAGTATATTCACCTCTTATCTCAACGCCATGCCATGTAGCTCAATATACATAATGTACATTATACCTTATGTAAGTAAAAACAAAAATCAAAAACAAAGAAAAATAAAAACAAAACAAAGAGAGAGAGAAAGAGAGAAATAAAACGAAATGAAAAATTGTAATAAATTTAAGAAAATTCTTTTTCACCCTCGCCGCACTATATATATATATGTATATATATATATATATATATATATATTTATAAAATTCAGTGAGGAATAACATATTGCTAAGCTAATAAAAAATCAAATTTGTATAAACCACCCTCTTTAGACTTTATGCCATGCTTAACCATTTCAAAATATCTCCCTCCTTTTAGCATCGTCGATAAGAAGAAGAAAAAAAAGGAAAAGGGAGACGAAAAAAAAAAGAAAAAAAAACAGCCTTAGTAATTCACTACAAATAATCGTAAGGGATGTTCCGTAAACCTTTTTTTGCTTGAGTTCCTTTTGCTTCTGATGTATGTATGTATATACACAATATAAACACTTTCCACCTTGATTTTGTTTTTTTTTCGGCATTTAGATATAAATAAAATATTGATTCATTGATCAGATTTATGGTATATTGTTTGGACTTAAAATATTTACGTCGTGTATCTTATAAAAAATATTCCAATACTTACCTGTGCAAAATTGATGTTTCCTATGATAATTTAAAATCAATAAAATCACTTGGAAAATGGAAAGTTGTTGATTTGCATAGAAAAAAACTTAAAACAATTACGAAAAAAAAAAATTAAATTGTGTGCAAGCAGAAGTTGACGTAAAGCGACCGAATCTCTATGCCATTTTTATTATGACTAACTACAGCACAAATTTACTCCGTGTATTCCGAGTGCCATGTCTAGAGTACATCATCTCTTTATCCTATTTGTAAGTTGACTTAAGGATAGCATAAACTTTCACTAAAAGAGAGAATTGATTTATGTTTAGACGTCTCAAGACTATCGGTGACTGTCTTTAGATACAGTATGTGGTCAATGAAATTGTGCCACTAGTTTTTTTTTTTTGAGAAAATGCTTCTATTTTGATCATTTTTAACCATAATTAGACAAGACTATTTTTACCTTAGTAAATTGTGTCAGTAATTTTTATTTTTATTAAATTTAAATGTAGATAAAAAGTCAAAAATTTTATTTTTTTTTTGTAGAAATATCGAATTTTGTATATGTGGTGTTTTTTTTTTCTTTTAATATAAATTATATAATTATATATCGGTAAGTAAAGAAATTATTATTAAAAATAAAAATGACCAAAAAGAGAAGAATTTTCTCAGAAATATACTAGTGGCACAAGTTCTTTGGCAACATACTGTATTTATAAAAAAAAATGGTGTATACTTACAGTATATAACAATATGGTAGGCTAAATCAACTTTCTTCACCCTACCTAATCCATTGAAGTTGAAGCTAAATTCAGGCCATTAAATGAAATGTTATAATAGGAGAAAATGAATATTTAATTTTGCAATTGATGATGAGTGATGTGAACTTGAATATATGAAGACAATCTTTTCAACATTCAACAAAACATTAAGAATTAAGATTGATAAAATACAAATTTAATTAGATATATGTATGTATATGTATGTACTTATATGTGTACGCAAAAAGACTTACGTTACGTTACTTTATGTGTTTGAAAATTATTTTAATTTTACACCGATTTATTTCATACCTACTTATTGGTATCTACAATGTATTGAAGTATCTAATTTCTAGAAAACTTCTACTAAATCTAAATAGAAAATACTCTTATTCGTTTTTATAAATTCCCTCTCTCTCTCTCTCATAAATATATATAAATATATATATATTTATATATATATGGTGTTATTATATTGTTAAACTTTGTGTTCACGTAGCGTCATATTATACGTAATAAGAAGATTGTGTCATGCCATAAAATCAATATGTCCATTTTATGGATATGGGCTGTTACTCAATAGGGAGTTTTTGTGTTACAGAGGAAAATTGTGCCGTTACATTTATTATTTAATACGAAAGATATAAAATATTAATATCACCCAATAAAAGCTTGAGGATTTCACAAGACGAACATTGAAAAGGACATAATATAAAGGCTTTTGTGCAAAAGTACTCTTTACAGGGTTAAATAGAAATTTTTATGTCAAACTCCCTTTAGACTTTTTCCCATGTACCATTATTCAATTGGTCTCCAGAAATTCTGAGTTACCATTGTTGGTATACATTTATTGTAAATGGTAGTGCTTCAGTAAGTTTTTCGTTGCCGACGTATTACTTACATATTTATTATGACCTTTTCTTTAATCTCTTATGAAATTAACCATGTAGAAAAACTGTTTACCAGGACTTAACTATCCAATTCAATATTTGGTTTTCTATGAAAATTTCAACGCCATCAAGTATTCAATTAATGGCACGATTAAATGTTACGAAAGAAATGTAACAATAATGTAAAAGGGGAATTACAATTTATTAAAATTTTAGCAACTTTTTGGGAAAAATGGTGAATTTACGAAATTTGTTTGTTTTTCACGCTCAAAAATTATGCATCTTACAGAAAAAGAAGACCGAGCCTATACACAAGCGAGTACGTGTTAATGCATGTTAAATATAAGTGTTCATAGTAGAAGCAGCGCGAAGTGAAGCGCAAAGCGTTTTATCGCATTTCAAAGCGTTATAGTTACAGTACTGTTTTGATGCTTTAGCGTGTGAGCGTTTAGGTTATCTTTTTTTATATCTTCTTCGGAATTTTTAGTGTTATTGTAATTTTTTTGTTTTAATTGTTTTAATTTATACAAGTGGTGAAATTCTCCATTTTGTGCTCTAGACTGAAAAATCGGATGGACTGAAATTCTTTTCGACATTTTATAGCACTTTCAGACACAAAGTAATCTTCATCTGGCGAATTCATTTCAATCTAATCTACACGGAAATGATGAAAAACATAAAAATATTTTCACTTCAATAATAAACAGATTCACATCGACAAAACCTTTCACTGTGAACACCTTTACTTCGGTTAAACGCTTGAAATCTTTTCATTGCACTTTGTTTCACTTTTAGCGTTCACTCTGGACGTAGCCTTAGGCCCCTATACTGAATAGATCACCCTGTATAGAATAAATAGTCGAAATCCATTTTCATACTCACTGTTTAAATAAATTCGATTGATTACAGATAAACTTATTCAAAACATTTTACTTTAAAATTAACATTAAACTAATATGCGAGCCAACAGTGAAGATTGACGAACAAAATTGCGTCAATTATGCATAAACAAGTAAGTAAGTAAATGTTTAATTACATCGCTGATGGGTTCCTCTCTATTTAAGAAATAATTGCAACAAATAAATTGAAATTTAATTGAATATTGATCAAAAACACATTGATTAATTGTTTAATTAAATATGTTATACTTTTAATTAAACGCTTCGTGCGATGTGCCGCCTCGCAGACCGTACCTACCTACCTATCGTATTATACTTAGTTGAGAGAGGAAAAAAAATGTTTATTTGCTTTCCTCTTTAAAGACAGCAATTAAAAAGCAATTTGCCAAACAGCTTTTTTAAATTAACTTGTTTGAGCTTTTTCTCCCATCATTTTGTGTATGTTTAGTTGGTGATTTTTTTTTTTTTTTTTTTTTTTGTAATTTTACCTTTTCAACCTGTTTGCTCATGTACGTTACACCTCAATTTTCTTCAAACTCACAGATATTAGATGGGATTATTTGTATTGATTGATTTTTTGCATGATTAATGGAATCTTTTAAGAGTTGGTTGTCGGTAATGATTTAGACGTTTGTCACCACAACGTATAAGTAGTGCTCTAATATCTAATTATCGTTAATATTAACAATGTATTAGTGCTTAAAAATATGTTTGCTGGATCAACACATTCTTTGACAATAATAATAATATTCCATTGCTTTAAAAGCAGAACTCACTAAGTCCACAAAAAAAAAGTTGTAAAACTCACTAAGTCAACTTAGTAAACTTTTCCATCAAAATGCAGACAAAAAAAGAGGTGTTGCAATAAATATTTCCACCACGGTAGCACAATTGAAAATATCAATTTGCGACTTATGAGGTTTTGCCAGTATAAAGTAAAAAAAACTAAAAAATTAAAAAATTAGTGAATTCTGCTTGTAAACCAACAATTTGTTATATTTTAAATAACTACCTACACACACATAGCACATATATACGCACACAATTCATCTGTCATTAAATCTATACTAAATATAACGTATATAAAGTCTAATATCAAATGAATGACATAAGCTGGTGTAACTATTGTTTACCAGTGGTCACACAATAATAACAATTATTATGACTAATAAACACAACACGCTCTCTCTTCGCATATGAACTTTATGGGTAGTTCCATATGTACAGTACAATATGCCAAAGTAACAGCTAATGTTACTTGCCACAACAATATAGTATAAGCAAGGTATCCATATATGATAATTGCAAATGTTGGCACCAACATAGACGTATATTGTATTGTTATACAACCGTATGGGTATCTTTATTAAGTGATTAAATTAAATGGTTTTATGTTTATTAAGGAATAGGCATATCAAGTATAATCTCATTAAGTCTTAGTTAGTTGGTTTATGGGACGTACCGATAGGCGTATAAAATGTTGCTGAGTTATAGTTTAGTTACATCGTAAACTATATTTATATATACGGATATAT
>JANSTT010010278.1:0-24852 GCA_026745375.1 Platyura marginata | reverse complement strand
TTATTCTCAAAGCACATTCATTACTTAGCGATGATCAAAATTGTGGCTACATTTGTATTTAGGTAGATACGATATGTTTACATGTACCAAATTTGGATAATGAATGAAATTTTTAATAGATATAGAGTTTCCCATGTCCCAGGTATCCGAACAGAAAACGGAAGAGCCTGCAAAAATATGTTGGTGACCTAGATATTAGAGGATTCAAAGCAGCGATGCCAGATGTCCAAAATGTCTCGGGAGGACAGAGGGAAAAAGCACATTATTATCAAATTGCAAAAAATAAAAGAAGAAAATTACCTGATTTCAGTCAGATCATTGAATGTGGCACAAGTCCAGTTGTGGAAGCAAGATATTCCACAATGCATCTATGGTTCTCAATGCAGTTGGATCCTACACTCCAAAACCACTCCGAGAAATGCAAACTACTGAATATAGTAGTTACCAAAGCAGAATCGACTCAAGCGTGGCCAACCAATGCCCTCTATGTCAACTGGACACATCTTTAACTGGATAAATGATGATTGATCAATGGAAATTTTAACCTGTCGACAATATTGCTACTACAATAACAACAATGCATCTATTATCTTGGTTTCCTCATTGGACTTGCACCAATTTCTTTTTCTCTTTTTAAAATATTTTTTTTGGAAAGGGGGACAAGGGGATTTCTAGGCTAATGGGAGACTGTCCCCCTTAATGGGAGACGTCTGGCATCCCTGATTCAGAGGTGGGTCTGAAATTTATTTAGAAAAATTCTACAGAAGACTTGAATCCACTATTTTCATAGATAGAACGAGTTTTATTTATTAATTGTTTCTGTCTCATAAATATGGCACCCAATTGAGACACGTCATTTGTGCTATGGTAGAAACATTTTATTTTGTTAATGTCAATATCAAGTTATATCTTAAAAATGTATTTATAGATCAACTTCATAGTCTTAGATTTTTTTTTAAATTTTCTATGGATATAATGAGTCATTGTCTATGCAGATAAAATATACTTTGTCGTCTCAAATCTTGTGATTTTCACTTTTCACATAAGAATTCCTGACCTCATTATCCAAATATAACCTTTTTTTTATCTATGTGTGTCACGTCAGTTACATTTTGTGCAATGCCATATTTAGGCGCCTCTATCTACTTACCTGTACCTGCTACCTGCATATATAATGTTTATTCTTTGACATTATTAAATATTTTGTATAAATTGTTGTTGGTTTTGGATTCTTTTGTGTTTGTTGGATTTATTTTGCAAGTATGTATTTATCTAATCATATCCGATATCTGGTTGGTCGTTGGAATATGAAATTCTATTGTTATTTATGTTCAATTTATTTATTTGTCTGCCTCCTTCGGGAACAATTTGAATATTTCCATTTTGCCGCCCAATTAACATTGTCAGCCATTTTGTCAGCAATTCATTCAAAGTTCATTTTTGTGATATGTACTTGAATCGTACCACTAATAAACAGCTGTTGTTCAAAATGTCAAATAATTTGTTTACGTGCACACGTGAAATTTGTTTTAATTAATTTTATACAATAAATTGTTAATTATTTCATGAATTTATTTTTGTTTTGCAATGTCGTCCCAATTAGGAAATTTATGTTCCACAATTTTACGTCAACATTTTGGTGAAAATATTCAACGTGTCGGCGATTGTTTATTCTCAGCGGTTCAATCCCGTTCCCTATCCATGATCATCAAATCAACTGGTTTAAATAAAACAGAAGTTTGTCATGCATTAGCTGTTTTACTAAAATTTCGTTTAGCCAAATATGAACCGTCAACAAACGATAACTTTGCTGAGTATTCAATTAATCGTGAAAATATTTTGTTAATTTTAAGATACCCAAAGTACGTTTTAATTGCTTGGATCTCTTTAATTATGTTAACATTTTCTTTCTCACAGATACGTTTATCTAATTCAGACAAAACGAGGACATGCTGCGGCATCTATAATCGAAGAACTGCTACGTGCCGGCAGTCAAACGGCATCCAATCTTATAGCCCGCTGTTATGATGGCAAATTAAAAAGTAGCCTAACCGAACATCGAGATGCATTTATTGATTTGTGTCAATCGAATTATATATTTCGGGCGCCTGTAATTAATAAAGACAGTGGCGTAACCGTTCCGAAATTTATCGTTAACGAACACAATTTATTTGTTTCGCCCAATGTTAATTTAAATGAAATTATGGCATTGAAAAATAATCCAAATACAGTAACTCAGGACGCTGATGTATATTGGCTAGTTAATATCGATAGATTTCATCAGGATTTTCGTGATTCACTGATGTTATCGGCTATTGAGCGAAAAATCGATGAAAATGCCAGTGAATGTATGAAATACATTTTACAACAAATGTACATAACTACTCGGCCATGGTTGACGTATTCGAATCCCATAAATTTTGTTGAAATCCGACAGATGGTGGAGAGAACATCAACAAATACGGAATTGATTAAATATCTAGAGCAGTACATGACAATTATCAGTAAGAAGAATTTTTGTTTTTTGGTTTTATGGCTAGAACATCCAATTGGGATAATTAATTTTAGTTGACGACTCACTGAAGGTGCTCACTAAATATGGAGACATGGGTGGTGGTCAGTATATTGTTCAAATGAAGTCTTCGATCGATGAACTTACATGGGCTTGCATCGAGAGTATTATATCGGAAAAATTTGGATCGAAAGCGACTAGAATTTTCAGGTAATTTCTAATGGTCTCTGGATAGACCCTAGTTCATAGATCTTGTTTTATAAAAAAATGATTAAAATAATTCTCTCAATTTATGACATCCTGCCTTTAAAGTAATCTGAATACAAATTTTAGAATCATTCGAATTCGAGGATTCATTGAACAAGAAGACATTCAAAAAGAAGCAATGATTCCAGCAAAAGAAGCTAAACTACTAACCTACAAATTGCTTGAGGAGCACTTTTTACAGGTATTGTTAATTTTAGTTCTTTACCAAAACTATTGAAAATACCAAATAATCCTGTCAGATCCGAACAATACGCAAGGCTGGTGGTGGTGGTTTTGGTATGGCCAAATCATTTTTCCTATTTTATGTAAATCAAGTACAAATTACCGCTATGCTGTTGGACACTTGCTACAAATCATTATTTAATTCAATGACCCGATCGTCGTTTACTAAATCCGAGAATAAACGATTAATCGAAAAATCACAGCGATTAGAAAGTATTGTGGAAGCAATGAAAGAACGAGGTGAATCCGAGGAATATATTTCGGAGGTAATTTTGAACTTTGTAATTTTTTGTTGTATTAATTATTTTTTTTGAAAATAGATTTTTGAAACATTGACACCACCTGAAAGAGAGATACTGCAAACAGTTAAGATACAAATAAAAAATTTGTACAGTGCCGAAATAGGTTTAGATGAAACGATTTTTTTGCTACAACTTTTTGAAAATTACAGAACAATGGATAAAAAATGAAAATGAAAAAAAAAAGAAAAAAATGTCATTTTGAATCTATAACCGCAGCCGTAACAATCAATATTGATAAAAAAATTTTTGATCAGGTGAGTACAATTAATTTTTTTTTTATTACTGAAAATGTCGAAATATTCTATCGAGATTGAAAATTTAATGAATCTGACTCTGAAGTCGAAAAATGATGACGCGTGGTAAAGGCGTTAAAAGTTTAGACAAAGAGGGTGCCAAGCGATATCGTAATATTCAAGGTATCTGTCGTTTGGCTAGATGTGATGGTGTAAAACGTATTTCTGGTTTAATTTATGAAGAAACTCGTGATGTTTTTGAAAAACAGTTACTGCTATGGATGTTGTATATGTTGTATAGTAATGTATTTGTGAGTGAACGGAACTATATGCCGAAAATTAAATCAAACGTTAGGTTCATTGATGTGAAGCAAATAATAGAAAACTCTCCGTTTCCACACATAGAATAGAATCAATCTATACAAAGGGATAAATTATAGTTTTTTCTTAATTTTATTATCGTAAAAAATAGATTTTTATTTTAACTACATATAGCTACTACACATACATATAAACAAATCCTAATTAACACAATTACATAATTTGTAACAATAAGTGAATCATTTCTTTACTATACATTTTATTTGTTTACACAATTTTTTTTTTTTAATACTACAATAACAAGTGATTTGACATTCACATTGAGGTAAGGACCAATGGTAGATTTTTTTTTTATATATTGGGTTGCAGTCTTTCATTTTACAACTTGATCTTAGATTTAAAATTAATTTTGTTAACTTTCTCCAAAAAATATAGATAGAATATAGTAGAAGTTCTATCAATCTACTTGTTCATACCTAATAGAACTAATTCTGTAAAAAAAACATTCAGGGTACTTTTCTACACAATATTTGACAGGGTGATTATGAAGGTCATCTTATTACTCCAGACGAAGTGGTTTTTTTTTAAATAACAAAATTCTCCTTTATAATCACCCTGCAATTTATTTTAAATGTTTTTAATACTGGAGAATATTTTTTTTGTGATTCATTATTTATTAGTAAATTAAAGCTCTGCACGGTTTTTTTTTTATTTGTACACACGAGTGCAATAAAATTAACTGGTACTGTCTTATTCTACAAACTACAAATCAGTCAAAAAAAAAACAAACAAAACACAACTACATTTAAAACACTAATTAATTCATTAATTTTCCATTGTACTTGTCATATATTTGATCCCAAAATAGTAGACGACTTGCATCCGGATTAGTCTTTGTCTCCAATTTATTTCCAATACTAAGATATGGAACTGATTCGGTTGCATTTTTACTGTAAACTGTTTCCCAATTTATATCGAGTATTGTGTCATCCCGTCCAAATGGTGTTGGATTACTACAAAAAAAAAATAATTTTTATACCAATGGTGTTTGCATTGTATGGCAATTTAATGATTCGATTATTGTTTTTTTTTTTTACTTTAATATTGGACGATAAAACACAGTGACTACATATATAGTAGTTAAAAGTTATGTTCTTATAAAATTCATATATAGTAGACAACGAAGGCCTAGTTTACCGCACGCGATACGATAACGACATAACGTTAAACAAAAAAAAAGGTCCCAACACGATTTGAATTGATTTGAACACAATGCGCATGTACCAATATGTATGTTGACATGTCGATGTCAGTATGTTCATTTTGATTTAAAATAAGCAAAAATACCCAGTCGATATTAAAACGATAATTTTTAATTTCGTATCGTTATCAGTGTGAGTGAAGTGATCAATGTGAGTGAAGTGATAGACGGATCTGAAGCTCAATTGAATAATTCTTAACTAAAAATTCCATCATTAGTGACTCAAATACTCATAAAACCAATTACAGCATTTCGATGGTTGTATCGTTGACGGTTGACTATCACGAATTCATAATAAAAAAGTACAGGACCGGCAATTTTATGAACTTTCCTTTTACATCTATCAAGTTTAAAAATTTAAATAAATCTATTAATAAATTAAATTATCGAAATGCATTAAAACCCCCTCTCCTCGTCTATTAACTGAAATACAATAAAAAAATTAAATTCACAAAAAATTTGATCGCTTAATAATTGACATTATCTTCAAACATTTGATCAATTTATTGACCTCAATGCAGTGAATACATTAAGTTAAGTCATATCTTTCATACCATTTAAACCACACGCGATTTGCCACGTTGCATCACCAACTAATCTTAAGTTTATATCAAAAAATTTGTCACAAATTCTACTATCAATCTTCAAGGTCTAAATTTAGCTGTCCTTGGTGCTTTTTTTGTTTTGTTTTTTGTTTTTTTTTGTCTTTAAACATTTGCTCACACTTCAAAACATTTTTTTCTCTTGCACATATCAAATCGAAATTATATTTTTCGTAATTTTCTAAACAAAAAAATTTATCCATACCACAGTCTCATCTTTCTCAATTCCAAAACAATTATCCTCTGCACGCATTTGAGAAATCGTATGTGGTGGCACTTATTGTTTGGTTTTTAAGATTAGCTTAGAAAAAATAGAGGAACAACACCAAAATGAGCATTTTAAAATTAACTACTACATAATTAAAAGTTGCAAGAGATAGAGAGAGAGAGAGAGAGACCACAGATGATAATAATACAAAAATAATCGCACGAACAGAGAGGTCTTTCGAAATTATGTACATTTCTAATAATAATGTTTTGGAATGCCTCCTATAATATGAAAAGATGATCTCAAGGTTTTCTGTGTGAGCTATAATTGTGTATAGATCTTGCGGTAGGTCATGGATAGAATTATTGTGTTAAGTTTTTTGCGGTAAATTAATTAGCATCTTAATTCTTATTAATAAATATTTATTTGACAACTGTCATCCATCGGAATGTTGCAATATGATGATTATTTATTTGTTTTTATACCCGTATGATGTTAATCAAAGGGTATTATAATTTTGGTACGGAGTTTGTGACGTCCCTTAATATTTATCGTAGAAGAAAAATGCCGTCCGTCTGTTCGCCTGTGATCAAGATTCCGACTAAACAGCTGAAGCTAAAAAGCTGAAATTTTGACAGTTTATCAAGTAGTAATATAGTAAGTTCTCTATTCTTTTTAGAACAAATCGGACAAGGTATAGGGGAGGCTGTGGTACAGTGTGCACCTAATTTTGACATAAACCATTCATTTACTCGAAAGATAGTCGGAATGTAGAAAAAATGAATATGAGAACAATTATAGAGAATACAAAATTGAAGATTTAATTTATAGATCAAAAAGTTCCACGACCTACTGTTATGGCGCTGCAATCAATGTTATGTAATTTATGATTTACTCGAAAAATATTTGAATTACGGAAAAAATTAAATGATAGAGAATAAAGAAATGAAAATTTCATTCAAAGAGCAAAAAATTCCACGATCTACCGTTATGGCGCTGCAATCAATTTTATGTAATTTCTAGAGTTTTTAATCATTTGTATTCAATTTTCTTGTACAGACAAAATAGACGCAAACAAAATCGTAGATAATAAACACGTACTCATACGGGTTTTTGTTTTTAAGGTTAAGGTAGATATGAAAATTTCAGATTATGCAGATTTATACCTATGAGATGCAAATTTTTTGATTACCAAATAAAAGTTACTATTTGATTAAAATCTTAATTTGATGAAACATTGATTTGAATAATTAATTAATTAAAATCACTAAATGCATCCTCATTGCACTAATCATATTATAGAGTAGTTATAGTCACGCGTTTCAAATAGCAATAAAACAATAATTAAGCCATAAAAATACTTAATGTCGAAATACCGTTAATGGTTAATGGCATGCCAAAACCTTAATGAGATTTATTTGGATTCTCTCAGTGGCATCGAAAAATTTGTCTATGTTAAGTGAAAGTATGATACCAAAATGGCAATAAATTTTTAAATTTATTATTAATTGTTATTGGATATTATTGCATAGATGTCGACAATTCTATTAAATTTAGTAGCCAAATTCTGTAATGGTAATTTCTTTTAATTAAATACAAAATAATTTTTGGACATTCTTACAAAATTTCAATATTTGGTTTTTAGTTTTTTTTTAATTTTTAACCTTCTTCGATATATCTAAATAATTACTTAATAAATAAAAAACAATTTCAGCAGCTATTATGCAAAATAAGAAGAATAATCAATCTGGTATACAGACCTCAAGGAAGACTTCCAAAAATTTAATGATGATAACAAATTTCTATTTAAATAGAAAACGTTAGAGAATTTAAAATCTCGCACAAATTTAAAAAAATCTTTACGATTGTGCTACCCCATCTCACTTCAGCCTCCAGTCCGTAGTTTAATCATACCATGTACCTGTTGTGAGTAATACAGGGTGTTTGATAGTGCTTCTAGAGAGGTGGTATGGGACGAAATTTTAAATCAATGGTTGCAACTCCAACAATAAAAGTGATGACAAAAAATGATATTTGAAAAATTTGGAATGTTTTATTTAAATTTTTTTTTCAACTTAACTCAATTTTGAGATAAACTTAAAATATACAGAATTTTATATAAGAAAAAATTATTAAAAAAAATTAGACCGCTAACTAAGTGCCTACTATAGAAATTATTCATAATTGTCTATGAGTTCTCTTTTAAAATTACCCTAATGTGGTGACACTTATATTCAATTCGATATTTAATTTACATTTCTATAGTCGAGGGCCGAGTCCCACACTAAAACAATATTTTCAATAAGAAGGTCACTGTCACACAATAGTTAAGCAAGCTATCTGTCATGTTAATTGTTTAATTTATAAATATTGACTATTACTCGTGCTATACTTAAGTAATCTCTTCAAAACGTCTCTACACAATGATCTTTGTATTGCATTAATAATATTTCATTTAACACATTTCATGGTCACTTCAATAAATATAAAATTGAATTAGCACCTATGCTTGACGTGTATTACTAAATAAAATCAAATTTAATGAACTGGCACCAATTAATTTTTTTCAATTCTTTGTGGCTAAAGATTCTCGCTAACAATCCCAGTTCTATATATCCAAAAAAAAAATTAAAAATCACTCACCCATATTTAGCAAAATTTGTCCACATCGTAACCATTCTTCGTTTTACTTGAATTTCCGGTGATTCAGGATCTAAACTTAAGTTGAAAAATCCAAAATGAAATAGATAGCCTAATTCATCGCCATGGCATACACCCGGCCTTGTGATGCCCATTAATCGTTTGAATAGACCCAGTGTACCATCATAACCAAATCGATACACATATGTTGTGGCATTTGTTCCCGTCGAATGTAATCGGGCTGTATTAATAATGCCACGGGCAAACATAATGTCTGTCAGGAGCTGCAAACAATTATCTCTATATATCAAGATCATTCCGTTTATCTATTATCTTACTTTGATCATTTCGTCTATTGTGTCCTCAGAAACGGTACGATTATTAAGATAAAATTCACGCATTTGCATTGATAGTAACTTTGCTTCATCCGAATCACGTCCGCCCGGCATATTTAAGTCCGTCGGAATTAATCGTATAAAGTCTTTATCGATTATTTCCAATAAATTGGGATTTTTCTGTAGTCCTAGTAAAATTAAAATTTTATTATTTTCTTATAATGTGCCTTACACTAAGTTGCTGTACTTCTTAAAAATAACATGGCCTCATTGGCATTAAATCCAGTGATATAAGGGACTTTATTAAAAGCACCTCGTCTTAAAAGTTCCATTGGATGTTCCGTCAATATTGGTTCATCTCGATATATTTCATTTTTCCAATCACTCGTGTCCCATAACTCTTCTATTGACGGAACAAATGGTAAACCAATATTTTTTCTAGCATCATCTTGTGTTAATGTTCTCGGTGCATAATCGATCAATTTGCGGGCAGGCATTTTTCGCAGAAAAGCTAAACCAAAATATTGTTATGAACTATTCTAGTAAATGTGTCCCAATGTCCCACCTATCAAATATTCGGTGCTATTTGTTTCAAATCCTAACTCTTTTCCCAGACGAAAAGCTCGTTCTTTTGGATTTGGTGCTAATGCCCAGGGATTTAATGCTGAACCACTTTCAGATATTGCTCGCTTAAAAAGGCCATCGGCCAATGGCGTTAATAGTAAATAATGAACGGATGCGCCACCGGCCGATTCACCAAAAACGGTTACTTGAAATGGATCACCACCAAATGCAGCAATATTTTCTTGGACCCATTTCAATGCAAGAATTTGATCCTGAAAATGTTTACAATCCTTACTAATAACAAATACGTCATTAAAATATGTTCATTGATCAAGTTCATTCCACTTTATAGCGACTTTATCATCGTGTGTTCATTGTCATGCGCAAGGGCACACATATTTCACACTAATTTTATGTAATTGAATTATTTCATAATTACTATTTAATGTACAATCAAAGGCGTGTGCATAATATGTAATAGTAATTTTTACGTCATAATTACGTATATGTAGGTAATATACCTTAAGGCCAGCATTTCCAGGTGCATCATTGCCAGCACTTAAAAATCCCAACGGTCCAAGTCGATAGTTCATCGTTACTAGAACAATATCTTCGGCTATTAGAAAATCGGGTCCATACAAAAATGCATTTCCTGATCCAAATGTAAATCCACCACCATGTATCCATACCATAACCGGCAGTTTTGGATGACTAAATTTTTATTAAATTAGAAAGAAAAAAAATGTCTACAAACTTCAATCTCAATACCTCTCTTTATTTGGCAGATGTTTTGTGTAAACATTCAGAAATAGACAATCCTCATTGCCTTTGTATGTGTCCAGCAACATATTTCGATGAGGGCATGCATTTCCCTCTCTAATAGCATTTCGTATACCTTTCCATGGTTGGGTGGGCAAAGCAGATCGAAATCTATTGATGCGTTTCGATTGTAATATTAAAAATGACTAGAAGAGATTAAAGACGGAAATAACCTTCTTGCTCCTATTGGTGCCTCGCCATATCGTATTCCTCGAAAACTATAGTAGAATCCGGGTATTCCAGATTTAAATGTTTGTATGCGACCTCTTAAGCCACCATTTGGAGTGATAAGTATTACACGTCCTTCTTGCTAGACAGAGAAGAAGGAAAAAATATATGAAAAACTTTTTTTTAGAATTCTGACATTTTTAGATTTTTTTTTATTCCGCTTATTTCTCAATATCTCAAACCAATTTTTTTTAATTAAAAGTCTCACGGGACTTCCAGTTATTTAATTTGATGGTGGTTGCATGCAGCAAGAATCAGTTATTATTCGTTGACAACGATACCATTTTTCATCAGTGGTTCCAGACCACAATTTTTTTTTCTTTAAATTATTATTACCGAAAAGAAAGACATTTCTCCTTTTACTATTATAAAGTATCACCAATATCATTATATAATATTCTTAATTATATTCATCCATCTGATGAATGAAATACAACTGACACTCATTAGTTATTCACTTAAAAATTGACGGAACTCATTACTTATCCATCTAATTGTAAGTAGCGATACAAAAAGATAAATTACGTATGTTTGTTTACAATGAGCAAATCGTAAGCCAGTAAATTATATATCTTTGGTGCTAGCATAGAAGAGATCAGATGAAAGTAAAACCTTGATGCAGATCAATACTGCATTATTACTGATGGAATGTTATATAACATAACATTGAGTATAAGTCATACGCGCAGACATCTATTATTATATAATTTTTGTTATTATTTTATTACTTTACGGTTGGTTATTTTATAATGAAGAATTTCAATCTACAATACTGGCCAATTGACGAACAAAAAAATTTTCTTGGCACCTTAGCAATAATTTAAGAAGTGAGCAAAAATGTTTGAAAAACGTATTCTAGAAAATATTTAAAAGTACGATTCTTGATAGAATTTTTTCATGGAAAGCATTTTACATTTAATTACTTACCCTAAATGATCCAACGACATCTTGTACAACTTCCATTGCTCGGGCAGGCAGTATACGGACAATGGAATTGGAATTTGATGTAAATCGTTTCCATGCTCGTGTTTCCTGAAAATTAAAAGTTTTTGTTTAATTTTTTTGTACCTACATCAATAAAGTTGGAGTTATATGTAGGTTTGAATTTTGGTCCCTTTATTTGCACTTTATAGTGACTTTTTGATTAAAACTTCTCAATTCACTTTAGACTCTTACTTCAATCGCTTCTGAGAAGCTTTCATTGCAACTTGTTCGATTGGAGAAATTATTATTTTTGTAATAAGAAAATTCATGCAAAATTGCAAATGTCAAAATGGTCGCAATCAACAGAACGCATAGAATGACAACAATCGATCGTTTTGAAATCATTTTTTTTTTTTGTTTAATTTAATTTCCAACAATTTAACGTTCAATTTAATTATAATTTCATTGCAGATAGAATATTTATAATAAAATTATTTTTAGTAATAGGAAGTAACAATGTAATGAATAGGAAATCATTGCATGTTCATGTATGCAAAGTTTTAGTGCATTACTAGGTTAATAATTTGTGCATTAGTTTGGTATATTGAACGACATCAATTTTAATTTTTTTTAACCATAATTTTAGTTTATCGGACCAAATTAGATTATTATTGAAGCCTTATATCCCCGGCCCCTTCTTTTAAAAAAACTTCTTTAACACAGTTTAGTCACCTCACCTAAATAAACTAAGAGTCAGGGCTAGGGTTGGATAGAACTTTTTCAATTTTTCAACTACAACTACGGCATTAAGCTATTCGTGAACATTATGATCATCTCGATCTGTGAGTTCGTTTTAAATTAAGTTAGTTTTGTGACATTTTTTTGGAAGGATGCTTAGTAGGTACCTACCTTGCGCAGAACCGATTTTCAAAAGTTCAACACAATATTAAAGGAGGATTCTAGTTAAATCTGTCATTTTCACCATAACTGGAGGAGGATTGCACCTCGCGTTCTAAAATATGTTTTATACACAACTTGTGGGCCGATTTTGAAACCTACTTGTATTTTAATTTTTTGGACACTATCTACTCGTTTTGGATTTCAAGTTCCACGGTCTCAAAAAAAAAAATCTTCCTAAGAAGTTTTCCACGATCATTTCATTGGAAAAGATTTAGGTTTATTTTCAGAAAGGTTTTAAGATTGAACACAGGTGAAAATTAATTTGAAAATGACCGAAACATTTTGACATTTTAAAGAATTGGTGCTAACATTAATAGGGATATAATTGTAATTTTCCAAGTCAAATTTTTTGTTAAAAAAATTCAAATAGGAATGGCGGTCCATAGATAACAGGCCGTAAATATGGCGATAAATCTCACCACAAAATTTTCCAATAATTCCACCAATGAAATTCAATCTATTTGACACCATTTTAAATATTTTATTTTTATATTATGTGAAATAATCTTTTGCAAAATTGTATTATCATTAATTATGCAACAATAATTTATTGTTGGTTAATTGGTTTGGTAAATAAATGCAAAAAAAAAAAATTAAATTAAATGTTCAGTGATGAAACTAAATATGAAATAATTTTTAAGATATATTGGAGAAATTGCGATGCAATTATTTCATACAAAAATATGAAATGATTAATTTATTTAAATTAATTATTCTGAAAATTTAGCAAAAATTCCATTGACAATTTTATTAAATTAATTCTTTACTAAACCGATCATCTCCTACCAACAACAATCGCCATTTGTTTATTGCAATTCAGTTATCTACAGTTCCTACAATATTTTACATATAAATTATCATTGGATAACATTTCATATAATTAATGGTGTGATCTTATCTTTAATATTGACAGTATAGTGATGTAGGTATTTTGCACATATCCCATTAACGTATTAATTTAAATATCATAAGTTAAATATTTGCATTTTTTTTTTTTTTTTAATTTTTAAAATAGAATTTTTTTTGCACTGAATCATTGTTAAGTTAATCAATTAAAATTAATTATGTGTGTGACTTACAGTAGAAACATTTAGTGGGATTGGGTAGATGTGGTGCGCTTTCTATTTTACATTCCTGAAAGATTCCCAAAAAAGAAGAAGTTGAAAATTAAAAATTAATTTAACCCTACACTGCATACTGTATCACTGGTGATACGCTTTTTATTTTCTGTCAAATCTAGTACAACGAATAATTATTATAAAACGAATAATTATTATATACGCAATTTCAGCAGTGGCTCGTTGATGGTATTGGGAGGGTTTTATGAGCTCGGTACCTTAGAACTCGCGTTTATATCCACCAAAATGAACAGTCTGAATTATCAAGAGATCTTGGAGAATTGCCTGGGATTATTTATTCACTGCTATCTTGAAGAAAATCTGATTTACCAGCAGTATAACGCAAGAATTCACGTTTCTCGATCTACGTGAGCTATGACATTAATGTTATGAACTGCCCCGCTTGTTTTCTTAATCTTAACTAGATGGAGAACATCTGAGGTTGGCTTGTTTTCGCAAGGTATACGCCAATAACTGACAATTCAATGCCCTCAACGACCCAAAAGATCCCATCAAAGAGTCCTGGGAGCTTTTAACACCTGATGACCTTAGGACATATTAAATATCCATGTCCAAGAGGCTGAGCGAGGTGACGGATCCATCTAATACTGAATATTAGTTTTAATTTGATATTGGATATTGTTTTTTGAAATAAATTTATGTTCGTTTATAATAATGAAACAACGTTTTTTGCCAATTTCTTGGAATTTCATCTACAGAGCTCAAATACCGTTATAACCAGACAACTTACATAGTGTGTTAGAACAGTCTTGAGTGTCACTACATATTCTGAAAACCATTTATAATAGAACGGAAATTTTCAAATTCGATTATAGCTTTGAAACAGAGTGTATATGGTTGAAGGCGGTGGCGGTATAGCGGTATTGGTAATATACCCACACTAAAACGGTAGCGCTGGCGGTCGCGGTATAGCAATTTGCTGTATGAATTTTATTTTAAGTGTTTTGTCTTGTGAGTTGTTGGACGATGAGTTCGACAAGCTTGGAAGGAGAAGCATTATTGCTTTTTGCAACACATGAAAGCAAACTTGCGTGCTTCATAATTTTGGGATTTTGGAATGACAAAATGGGATACTCTTTTATTACCAAAATTAACTTTTGACATTGCAGTTTCCATGGAAATCAATATAAATTCAAGCAATAAAATATGCAGCGTTCACAAAATAGAACGCTACACTCTCCGCGCTGTCATACCGCCCTTAGTGTGCGATTTACTGTGTTGTATTGTACTGCTACCGTGACCACCTTATTGTGCTTCTAGCTTAAGAATCTAAGAATTTAAAGTCAAGTTTTTTTAGAGTGATATCTCAATGAATTTTCAGATATTAACTGAGTATTTTAATTAATCCATTAATTTTACTAAATAAAAGAAAGCAAATTTTTAATATACAATTCCTAGCTAATATATATATGGAGAGTGCGTGCAATTCATTAGCCACCTACTGTATAAAGAAATTCAATTATATTAATGGCACTTTTGATTAGTTTATAATTAGTTTAATTTTAATATTAGTTTATAAATATAAATAATTGATTTACTAGAAATATATTCAGTGTAGAGAAAAAATCTATTCAATAGACAAGAAAGTTCTATATCCTACCATTATGGCGCTACAATCAATTTTATATGATTTTTTGGGTATCTTTTGGTAGTCATTTATTTTCAATTAATTCGATATTTAATTTTTGTACAGAAAATTCGGTAAGAACAAAGTTATAGAAGACATTAAAAATAATGAGCATTTCTCTAATAGACCAAAAAAATTCTACAGTCAACCGTTAAAGCGCTACAATCGATTTTATATTATGTTCATGTATTTTTCAACTATTAAGTGATCCACACGGTAGAAGACGTTCCCCTAATTATTTATTGAACCTAAAAGAACTAAATTTTTTTGAGGTTTTCAAAAAAAATGTGCCAGGCTTTCATCCAAATTCACAGTCCATGTGATTTTCTGTTGAGTCACAAAATCAAGCAACTTTTTTTGTTTTTTTCTCTATACGATAAAAAATTTGCAAAATGTTTTTTTTTTTCAACACAGATAATTAATTTAAACTTAAAAATATCTGTGGGGCCAATTACTTTTACACTTACCTTAATTGTATTTGATAATCTACCAGCACTTGATGCAATACCACCAACTGTAGCGGGAGCTAATGCAAATTCAAATGTAAATCCAATACAGCAACTAATTATTAATACTATCGCAATTTCTTTCATGTTGCAATTTACTTATATTTAAAGTTCAAAGAATAATAATAAATAATTGTATTGAGATTTTCTGTTTCACTAATAAATATCTCATTCAACTTACTGACATTTTTTTTTTGTTTGTTTTTTTTTTCTTTTCAAATATTACACAGTTTTTTAATCGATCAGCGGCAATTTTAATAAATAATTAGATTGATTTTCTGTAATATCAATTTTAAAATGTATTAAGGTCAATAACATAATAATTGAACTAAGATAAATCACTGGGGCAGTGATTTTTTTTTCTTTATATTTATTTTTAGCTATGGTCAGATTTGGATTCAATAAAAAACGTATTATTACAAATGAGCACATACGTATGGTTTTTAATTAATTGAATTTTTAATAACAAGACTTGTTTGTTGTTTGTAACAAGAATTTTTCGACTACCTATGTATTGTGAAAATTAGTCCAAGATATGTCGAAAACAATTAATCTAACGAATGCTTTTAATGTGTTCTCTCTATTATTCATTATTTTCGACGCCCTCCCCTAATGGAAGTTATCGCTTAAAAACCTTTTTGGAAAACCTCTTAGTTAGACCTTTCCAATGAAAAGTCACCCGAGTGAATAGGTAACTTAGGAAATTTCGGTTTTTTCCCAATGGATTAATTTTAACAACAATTTCATAAATTTGGCCATCATTATACGACCGGTTTTGTTGTTAAAATGTCACTTTTATGGGAGCGGGAGGCCATTGTCGGTCAGTCCGTTCTTTTAACGCGGCGTTTTTTATCAAATTGATGAAAAACGTTGCGGCAAAGAAGCCCAAATAAAATAAAATACCAGTAAACAAGCATAGTCAGTTAAATTAATTGCCTATATACATATGTATGTATAATACCTGCATGGAGTTGTCATAAATTTAAAATGTCAAAATTGTTACATAGAAAAATACATGAAAAATTGAATTTTTTGGTCTATTAATAAAATCCATATTTTTTTATTCTCTATCATTTTTGTCTTATTCATTTTTTCTTTATTCACAATATATTTTAAGTAAGTCAATAATTTATGTCAAAATTAGGTACACACGGTAATATTTTACCCCATCTTTCCCCCAATAAATTGTCCGATTTGCTCCAAGAACAATAGAGATTGGTAATATTTTACCCCATCTTTCCCCCAATAATTTGTCCGATTTGCTCCAAAAATAATAGAGATTATTACTTTAGGTGTACTTAATAAGCAGTCAAAATTTCTGTCCTCTAGCTTAAGTCATTTAGCCATAATCTTAGTCATGGACGAATGGACAGACGGACATGTGTATTTCGACTTAAAATTTCATGATTTTTCTGGGCAGTGAATATTAGGGTGTGTTTCATATTCTGTACCAACGTTGAAGCTCATACGGGTATAAATAGTATAATATATTGTAGGTCATAAATAGGAACACTTAGGTCAATAAAAGGGATCCTTCACGTTAGTGATTTTTGTCGGTATAATAAATATGTACATAATAAATATTTATAAAAAAAAGGGAAGATCATCGAACCTGTTTCCTTTCTCTCGTTGTCTAACTATCATTCAATTTTCCATATATGTAATTTAAACAATAAAACTAAACCAACCATACATACGCGGCAATAAATATACATTCTCGACAAAATCTATTTAGAGGTACATAGTTACTTATTATTTACGTAATTTGGCTTAAGTATACGAACCTACTACATCAATTGTTTAAAAAAAAAAAAAAAATCTACACAAAAACATAATAACACACCAGTTCAGAGAAATGGAAAAAGAAATTTTTGCATATTATGTGGTCGATACCCGTCAGAGAGCCCAACATTAACAAAATTATGTCTTCCGCTTATTAATCATTATATAGAAGCGACATTAAAATATTGTTGTCGGTAATAATATCTTTGAACCAAAAAGATTAAATAAAGTTATGTAAAATGAAAAGTGAAACTGTGCGCGCGCGCATACAGTGCATATTACATACATATGTACATATATAGTATGTAGAAGTTGATTTGGTTTAAATAATTTTTTGTTCACATAAGGTATAAAACACCTCTCCACACATACTTGTAATGAATAATGAATTCTTCGCTTAATTAAGATCACAGACCACACAAATAATCTTTTAAAAATATTTTAAATTTTCGCGAATATGTCTACCACTGCGGCGCTTTTTCAAAAGATTATCGACTGACTGTAACGCATATTGGATATTTGTTAACTCAATCGATGTACAAAATAAACTAAAAATTATTCATGGCCTGACAATTTTAATCTCTACTAACTGAAAACGGAATGAATGAATATATGGGGGGTGGGTAAAGTCAATTCCCACCGTGTATATTAAAAGTTTGTTGTTTTATTTTATTTTTATTTTTTTTCTCTCTGTGTGAATAACATTCAAAATGATTGTTCGATTATGTATGTTGTGTGGACGTTATATTTGGTTTGGCACAACACAAATCTGCTTGACCGCATAAATATGATCAAATTAAGCAAATATTATTCAAAATAACATAATAATATAATAATCAATTCATTTTTGGTATTATTTTTGTTGCCTGTTCAAGGCAATCGTATCGAAGTAAACAAAACAATAACCTTTTAGCGATTCCGTATATCGTACGAACAAAAGACTTCATCAAATGCGAACCTCATTTTTTTATATTTTTTTTTTTTGGAGTATTTGTTATAAATATGATGATTAAGTCGTTTTAAGAGAGTTGCTAATTTTTTTGTATTTAGCAAGATATTTTTTTAAACTCGTAAAGAATTCCAGAAAAATTTCATCTAAGAGAACTTCTAGAGAAAGTTTTAATATCAACATATACGACATTTGACGGCCTTTCTAGCTGAGAATCGTTCATTCCATATAGTTTGTTACAAAGGAATAATATAAAATATTACCGCGAACAAATTACGGTTCTGGGTGAGCCAGTAAGCCGAATGTCAGAGATTTTAATTTGATTGTCTACCAAATTTGACCAACCTAAAGATAGAAAACATGTACCGTATATGATTTATAAATCAAACAAACAGTAGTGGGCCAAGGTGAATGTTTTGACAAACGCCCGCGATAAAACATCAGAAAGTGCATTCTGTCTACATAACCACAAACATTCTATTGTTTTTTGACGTTCAGTCCTAGTACCTACTTACTTACATAAGTACAATTTAGTAGTACATCATATTTTTCCATATTGACATTTTTAAGAATTTGCTGTCCTTCTGCGTATGTGTCAGTTTCACTGGCATATTACATGATGATGATGGTAAATGTTAACACTTCCGTTTTGGTGTGAATTTGCTGAAATATTTTTTCTTCTTTCTAAATAAAAGCAAATACAAATTTTTTAGTATGTAGGCACTGAGTAATGTCATTTCTATAAAGTAGCTCTCTATGGAAAATTACCATCTTCAAATATAACAAATCATTTAACATAACAAGATCATATATGTATGCAGTGGCGGCTCATGAGAAATATTGATTTCATCATCGTGGAATTATTTTTTAAAAAAATGATATAATTTTGAAACTTTGTATTTATATATTATTTTTAATTTTCTTTCTTCATTTTTTGTCAAATAAAATTTTTGAAAGAAGTTAACCCTTTACATTTTGAACATGAAAGGGTTAACCAAAAAAAAGTTAAAATTCAACTAAATTTGTTCAGGGAGACATTCTTCATGTTTTTAGTGTATTAAAATATAACCCTTTATGGGCACCGTCTGGACTTTAACCCATAAGGGCATAAAAAAATACAACAACATTAAAATTTAATTTAAATTATGTAAATTAGACTATTTTGCATTGCACTTAATTATTTGATAAGTCATTTGAGCGAATATTGTACAAGAATCCAAATTAGCTCGATATTTAAAAATTATAACAATTTAAGTACCCGTCCTCAAACGGGGACAGCCGACGTTAATGGGTTAAAGAGTTAACGTTCACAATTACTTTCTAAGAAAATTAAGTAACTTTTTGAACATTTTTGATTAACTTTTCCATGTTCAAAATATACGGTCCCTAAAGGGTTAACTTATTCCAAAAATTTTATTTGGCAAAAAATACTGGAAATTTCAAATAATATAAAAATAAAAATTTTCAAAATCACATGTTCAATATTAAGAAAGTTCATGATTGTGTCGCCAAAAAACAATCTAGATTTTTGTTCTTCCACTACGTGCTTCCATCAAAATTATCTAAGCCTTTTTTTTAAAAAATCGTTCCATTTGTCGATGATTGGGCCAATAATTCTCACGAAGCGCCACTGCACATACCATATTTTGTGCTCGTTATTTACTGTTACGTATTGGTTAGCGTTAACAAAAATAACCGAAATGTTAAAGATAAAATGTAGACCATCGAAAACTCTTGCATAAGATTTTCTTTGTCATTTCATAGCGCATTAGACCATTAACAATTTTTAATAGATTTTTCTGACGAACATTTATCCGATATATTAGAATATCTTAACCCATTTGCCAAATACTAATTCAATTACTATCATTATGGCTTCGATCCCATTTACCAATGGCAATGGCTTCAAGTTCTAATTTAAACTATTTTTGAATGTCATTTATAACCGGTTTTTAACTGCAATGAACAACTTCGATATAAAGATATTTGGAGATTTTCGAAATATCTATTTTAGACTTGTTGTTGTCGACAATTTTTGTTCTTCCCGAGATGTAGAGTAAAGGGGTCAAATAAATTATGCAACAAAGTTTTACGTCAATAGTTCTCTGAAGTTCGGTTAACGCCGTGTCCTATTACATTTATTTGGCTATCTATTCAGAAAGTTAACTGGAATTTTGGGTTCTCACTATGGCCGATAATTAGCAAATATGTATTGAATGGCCAATTTTCAATCGATAAATATTTTTTATTGATGAGTTTATGAACACATGAAGAAAGAATTTCATGAGGGGCTTTCTTGATTTTTTTATTATCCAAATTAGCTGGACAGGGTTCAAAAATTATTGGCAAAAAGACCAATTTTGCAATGACCTCAAGGTAGAAGTATCAAATCACTAGTTTTTCAAAATAAATCATTCCACCTTCTGCAACTACTATACTTTACATAACACCTTGGGTTCGAAGATCTCAGGTTAAGCTACGAGTTATTGACCACTTTTAAGTACCGATTTAATCTCCTTAGGTTAGGAGGGGGCTGGTAAACCTTCACTACTGAGACCTAAAATATCTATTGTAGATGCCCCTACTGATGTTTAAATGTCCTCTTTTAGCGAGGTGTTTTTAATGTATTTTAGCACCCGCGAGAGATTGTTCTGTCGGATGTCGTTTGGAGTTAGAATGCGGGCTCTTACGGGCCAAGGCCGGTCATTCGCAGAATGTGTTCCGCCGTTTCGTCCTCTTCGAGACAGAAGCGACATGAGGCGTAAGGTATTCTTACGATTTTGTGTATATGATGTCTCAAATGGCAATGACCTGTAGATAGTTCAGTGTAAATTCTTAGACTGTTTTTTTGAAGCCTAGGCAGCTTGTCAGCTCTTTGTTGAGAAGTTATGAATTTCTTCGCGTGTTGTTAACCAGGGATGGTTTTCCAGTGGGACCGTTTTTCACGCTCTTTCCAGTCCATTGTCGCCCTTCTGATTTTACCTTTAGATAATATAATAACAGAATGGTTCTGGACCAAAGAAGGTGACTGCAACGCCTGCTCTTGCGAGAGCGTCCACGGTTTCATTGCCCGCGATGCCTTCTTGTCCCGGCACCCAAAGAAGAGTTACTTTATCTCTAATCTCCTTACATTAGGGGGTAATCAAATGCAGGCTATATACAAACATATATTATTATTATATTTTAAAATGGTTTCATAAATTTGTACAGATTTTGTGCTTAGTTGTACTGTTGGATTAAAACCAAGAAAATTGGAAATAAATAAATAAAATAAAAAACAACACAAACGAATTAGAAGTATTGTGACACAATAAATAAAGAAGAAGCCCAAATTCATTTGAAGGAACAAAAATACTTTTAGCATTTTTTTTGTTTGTTTTTTTGTTAATCTTTGAGCGCGTAATGGGAGTTGTTAAAAAATGTTTTACTTTGGTCCCATCAAATCAATTAAATTCTTCAGCAACTCATTCTTTTCGTTCAAAATTACATTTCTTTGATGTTCAATGTCATTCGTTCGCCTCACTTCATCGCACAAATCTTTGATTTTTTGCATTTTTTTGTCTTCATTCCTTTTGTACTCCATCAAAAATGTTTTAAACCATTGCGGTGAACCTTCACCGTCCTGTTCGATTTTTAATTTTTTTTGCTGCGGTCCGACCATTATCCCATTTCGATTCGTTTCCGTATAGCAAATGTTTTGTATTGATTCC
Organism: Platyura marginata; assembly: GCA_026745375.1. Classification (NCBI taxonomy): domain Eukaryota; kingdom Metazoa; phylum Arthropoda; class Insecta; order Diptera; family Keroplatidae; genus Platyura; species Platyura marginata. The sequence continues at coordinate 2,741 of JANSTT010010278.1, read as the reverse complement.
ACATTATTGTTGGCATGTGGTGAGGTACCATTATTGGATGACAACCATATCGGTGAACCGTGCAGTGAATTCATACGATGTGGTGATGGTGACTTTGATAACCTTGTAGCGGGTGGTTGGGTCAAGAAATTCGTATGTATCGTAGGTATATGCCTCTGCAGTGAAATGTCTGCATTTTCAATAGATTTCTTTACCGATTTCGGAACGTATTGAATCGATTCATCTTCATTCTTTGCATCGTCCGAACAATCATCATTTTCATAATCGCTGACGCTATTTGTATTACTGGCACTATGGGCAAACGCATTGTTTACCATTTCATTTACAAACGGTTCATGTTTGTTGATCTCGAGCATTATCGGAAAAAACATCCAACGGCATTCCTTTTTTCCGGCCTGCTTAAGATTTCGTACAAATGTTTGCTTTAGATTTCGATACTTTTTGTCACACTCCTGCCACGAACATAATAGCCCACGGGCCCATAATTCAGCGCATATATATTTCCAGATTTCTTTTTTCTTTAATTTGACCGGACGATCCTTTTGCTTCTCGCGCAAATAAAGGGACAGTAGTAATGTGACAGCTTCATTTGTCCAGACGCATCCTGGTATTTTTTCGGTCATCACTTTTGGGTATGTGCAGTTGGCGCAGTTTTTATTTTTTTTTTAAACTCAATAGAAAAGAAATTTAAACTAAATTATTCACAAATCTAAAAGTATTTGAATTAATTTTAGATGAAAAAAAAATTATTTTTATCAGAGAAATAAATTTTTTTTTGACATTTGTCACGTCACATACAGATTTTTATGTTTTATTCTGTTGGTATTACTTGTTGTTTTGATGAATGTATTAGGAGTATGTTCACTTCAAAATGAATTAAATATTTTTGTTTTCATAGAAACTAGCGCCAAATTTTTCTATTACTTTTACTAGCTGGTATTAGAATTTGGTTTAAAACAACAGGAACAGAGTTTGTCAAAAACTATTTGCGGGCCCAATCACGTGACATGCAGAGGTGTATATATATAATAATTAAATATATATATATATAATAAAAAAAAAAACAACGCCATTTTAACAAAAAGCCTCGTGAAGTAAAAATTTTTCCACGGCGAAAAAATTTCAAATAACTTTAATTTTAACTTGTTTAAACAGTATTAGTAGTTTTAAAAATGATTCCAGTAAGTTGTTTAACAATATTGCTGTATTTTAAAGTGGTTTCAATAGCGACTTATCGTATATTTGTTTCTATTTGCAGAACACGAAAGTGTTTGTCGGTAGTTTGCCGCCCGGCGCAAAACCAGAAGAATTACGTCGATTATTCGAAAAATTTGGTGTAGTTACGGAATGCGATATAATGAATCGATGTGGTTTTGTTCATATGCAAACGGCTGATATGGCTTCAAATGCTATTGAAGCATTAAATAATTCCAGTTTCAAAGGAGCTACTATCAGTGTGGAACGCGGCCGAATGAAGGAACGTGGCGGTGGCGGTGGTGGAAATAGACGACCAGTTGGAGGAGGAGCAGGCAGTGGTCGTGGTGGCGAAAATGGATTTAGAAGAGGTGGCGGTGTTAGTGGTTCAAGAGGCGGTCGGGGAGGTCGTGGAGATGGTGGTTTTGGAAGTGGCAGTATTGGAAGAGGTTTTGGAGCTGGTGGCGGTATTGGCGGAGGCTTTGGAGGAAGTGGACCAATGCGACGTGATAATAGAGGTGGAAATCAAAGAAATAATCCATACAATCGAGGTGGTGATGATAATGGTTTTGATCGACGTGCTGGAGGTGGCGGTCCGTTTGGTGGTAATAAAGGAGGATTTGGAAATGAAAGGTTCGACAATGGGTCATCAATGGATAACCGAGGAGGTAAGAGTTATTTTCCAATAAATATTCAATTCACTTACAACTTACAATAACACAAAGACGACTGAAGAAAAATCTCGTACCTATTTTTATATTTGCTTTGGCGAGATTCACTTAGTGTTTTTATAATCCATTTTAGGTATGCCATCAATTAATGATGCCTTTGGTGGAGGCGGTCGTTATAATAACGGTGGAATGGGAGGAAGTTTTGGAATGGGAAATCAAGACAGACGTGGTTTTGCATTACCCGATCGACAGGGATTTGCCGATGACTTAGAGATTGGCGGTAATATGTTTAATGAACGGATTGGAGGGGGCGGTCGTGGTCCACGAGGCAATGATCAAGGATTTGACAGAAGACCAGGTCCAGGTCAATTTGGCGGTGGAAGTGATATGTTCCGAGGACGAGGGTAAGTAAATTTGTAATTTTTTTTTAAGCCGACTATTTATTGAAATGATTCTGGGTTATTTCTCCAGTTTTTTTTATTTTGTGAGATTTGGAATTTTGTATTTGGAAATTTGACCTAAATTTCGTATTAAAAATGATTAAAATTGACTCACCCCCTTACTAATCGTGGGGACTTAAAATTTCTCTTACGAGATTTTCATTTAAATTGGTATGCCAAATTGGTTGTAAGTAGTTTATCGTAGAGCATTTTATCGTAAATTGATCGCACGACAAATAACTTGATTGTTCACAAACGAATTGAGTTACTCAACTCTTTTCGTTCTACTTTAAGGGTGGAGCAGAACCAATGCGTAGCGTAAAACTGCGCACTGATTGTTGTTATTTTTTTCTTTTATAGAGTTAAGCTCAATTTACAATGCGGCGAGACCTCGTCGCGAGATCTCGCACTAGTCTCGTCGAAACTGTCAAACTGT
>JANSTT010010267.1:0-24885 GCA_026745375.1 Platyura marginata | reverse complement strand
GCCGACTAGATTCCTACACAGACAATATTTTTTCATCGCTCCATTGCCATACTATTATAGAGCTTTTATATACAATGCTAATAATTATCAAAAAAAGACTGACTTGACTATGAAGTCCGTAGTGGATATAAAACTCAAAAATTCATTAAAATAGAGCTGTCCAATCTATTGGACTTGGTTCCGAAAGGGTTAAAAAAAATCTCAACATTGATATGTTCTAATAGTTATGTATATATGCGACATATTCATCTTCTAAGTATATATCAAAAGACGAAATACTTACTTGCTACCGATAGACTGGTTAAATTTATTCAGATCGCGTTTAACTTAAACTATTCATATCCAGAGATTTTGCAAGGTACTAAAAAAAGGATTTTCTCCAAATTCCTTAAATTGAATATGTTACAATCAATACATACACATACATAGGTATGGTATGGTTCAATGTTTAATGTGCAGTTAGTGCCATTGATTATTTATTGATGTAACCGAATGTATTATGCAATGTTATTGATAATATATGTATTTTGACACTTGTACCAATTCTGTACAATTTTAATTTATGTAATAAAATTGATTATATTCAACAAAAAAATTGTTAATTAATATAATAACTAAACATATGGACATCGATTTTATATGTCTGACTGATTTATATGATTTATGTACCTAATGCTAATGAGACATTTACATAAAAATTAAATTTTAACAACTGAACCAACATATAATTAATTAGTAGATGATGTATACAATAGAAATAATTTTAATTAGAAAATGTTTGGAATTTAAATATTTTTCTATACTTTATTGTTTATTTATGTACTATACAGACGCTTTTTATTTGTATATATATATATATATATATATATTTGTACTACGTATAACGCTTTATATAGTACATACTGTACATATACATATACATAAGTAAGTACCAAGACGCCGAGGCAGAAATCCAGTATTCCAGCTGAGATCTCTTAATCCTATTTAATACTGACGAAGATTAGGAACGCAAAAGTTTCGTCTGAAAATTGAAAATGAATAGCAGAACATCTAACGCATTAAGAAAGAGAAAATTAATTAATTGTTTGGCATTTCGATTCGTTTTCAAATATTTTTTTTGAGTGATTTTTGTTTGTAAAGTAAAGTAATAATTGAACTAAATAAGAATCTGTATTTAAATTTTAATTAGAATAAGTTCGGAATTTACTGATTTCATGTTTGGAGCTTTTTATATTTAAATATATATATCAGACATAACTTGAATGTTGAGTAAATAACTCTCCTCTATCTTATCTAATCAAAAAGAACGCCTCAGCAATACCATATATGAGAGAAAAAGAAAATTTAAATTTACATCGACAATAAAAATTTCGCTTTTAGCGAGACATTAAAGATAATTTTTTTTTTAGGTAAAAATGTTTAGTACAATGTCATGGTCATGAGAATAACCGAGATTAAATAATTTTTGTTTAGTAATGATGGAAATTTTATCTGAAAAAATCCTCGTACCCACCCTACAATTGAACCAAGATTCTTTGTATTACACATTCACAGTTCCAACCGCTAAGCTGCCAAAACGGTATAAATAGATATTATCTACTGGTCAGAACAAGTGAACATAAAATCCAAATCACTTTCGTTGATACGGGGATTTTTTATTAAAGCTTCAATTTAAATCCAAAAAAAAACCCAAAACAATATAACAAATTTTTTGAATTAAAAAAATTCGTATTTACTTTATATAAATCATTAAAAACTAACTTAATAAATGTCCAGCTCATCAGAGAGATTTGGCCATCTTTTGTTCATGAATTACGTTCACATTCGTAGGGTATTAACTTTTCGAAACATCAACAAAAATCAATAACTATAAATACAATCTTTTCGTTGCCTTTTTAATCATTCACCACCTACATAAAAACAAAACACCAAAACATCAACCAACCCTATTTGCTTTTTACACCTCTTCTTACCTTGCACACATCATTTCGCTGAATGTCGATATAAAATCGATAACCTTCTTCTTACAACTTCAGCTGTTTTAAATTATAGTTTAATTAAATGCGATCCATCTCTAACAAAAACAGATGTTTTCTTAATGTCTTGTTGGATAAACCAATTCCAATTTGTATTCGTACATTTGTACGTACATATCCTTTCGTTGTATAGTCAGGCAGCCAGAAAATATTTACATATACGTAGTACATGTACATATATATACATATGTGTGTGAATCATATATATATATATATATATATAACCTAATAGATCTTTTGCCACCTTTGATCTCTTACCACCATCATCCCATCCCATCCCATCCCATCCCAAACCATTGTAACAAAGTCAATTTATGTAAAACCATAGATTTCTGTTGCTCTTCGGCTACATAATATCCAAATTATCGATTCGTTTTTCTTCAGGGTTTGTTATTCGGGTATTGTATATAAAATATAAATTGGATAGAGCCTTGCCACATTAAATACATACATACATACATACATACATATATACATCCAGACATAGATATAAAAGAGGAAATGTGTCTCGTCCGATTTAAAACGATTGTTACACGTGTATACTGTATGTACAGGTACAATTTGAGTAAACAGAATTAGATAATCGGTAGCTTAAAGTTTTCAACTTTTCAAAAATTACATTAAAATGGCCAGGAGTTAGGAGAGTATTTTCTAATTAATTCTGATGGGAAAAATGTCCTCTCTTCTACATTTATTACCTACTAACAAGAAGTCCGGAAAAGAAGTGCGAGTAAATAATCGATGACGAAAAAAATTACATACATATTAAAATAAAGATAGTTTATGTTCCTGCAATCTAATCTAAATAAGGGTCTACGAAATTGACTTTTTGGGCTATAATCCCTTAAATCTGACAATGCGTATATATATTGCGTTCTTCACCCTTCAAACAAGTTGCTCGGTATTCCCTTATATAAAACCATTTAATGTTTTATTATGTTGAATTAAAAACACCCCATGCGTTACACACCTAATATTTATATACAAATATTGGTTGCATGCTAATTTCTAAGCAGTTTGTTTTAGGCAATTTAAATTGATCATTCAAGGCCACATTTAATTTGTGCTTACATAATGTAAAAAAATTTCTTTTTTTTTTTGGGTGTGCTACATAATGTTCTTGATGCGGCTCCTTTCCTATGCGTCTACACCTCTACATATACAATTATATCTGTATGATTGTCTATTTGTCTACTTTATAGTTCTATAGAAGCCTATGTGCCCATCTAATGTATTTGTCTGTTAGTCTGCCGTTTTTTATTTTCTGGCTATCTTTCCGCCCGAATTAAATTCTGAACGCAAACGCAGTCACAATTTATCGCAAAGTCGAAAAGTGAAAAAGTCACACGTATTAGTATACAAAGTTGCCAGGTGTGTTCGTTACGTAGTCAATAAATAAAATGCTGAATATGTGCTGAACTGTCATTTTATCGCTATTCGTCTTACGACAACTCCAGTTACGTTGAAAAGTGATATAAATATGAAATTTGATCAAAATGGCAGTAAAGTACATATTTTGATTTGATGTGTATTTTCATATAGGAAGAAGAGGAGGGGGAGCAACAGTTACTCGAAAACAAAAGTTGTTCAAGGGGTGCCCTACACACCCCTTCATAGAATTACACATCATAATAGTCAAAATTTAATATTTTCCCATACAAAGTTTAAAGGGCTCCAGAAAGAAGGGAAGGGACAAACAACAGTTACTCCAGAACAAAAGTTGTTCAGGGGACGCCCAACACTCACCCTCCTTAAGAGTCCTCGCGAAAAGTCAAAATTTGACATTTCCCCATACAAACTTTGAAGACCCCTAAAAAGAAGGGGAGGGGCGAGCGACGGTTAGTCCAGAACAAAAGTTTCTCTACCTCCTCTAGGTGGGCCGGTAAAGTGTATTTTAGCCCATATTACAATGTGAATCTATTTTAGGGATCGTTCCTGTCACTCACACAAGCGAAAGCAGTTTTTCAGCGGTTATTTTGACTTTTCGATATACAACGACGGTTACGTTCAAAATTTAACTCCTGATTGTCTGTCTGATGTCTGTGTGTCATCACACTTGTCTATTCTTCCATGTTAGGACGACTTATCGACTTTCATTCAGTTCTACAAAATTTTGCAAACATGCTAATTAGTCGTCATTTTTGCCCATCACATTTAAACAAAAAAAAAAACCAGAAATTATTATTTTTAAAGATATTGATCCATATAATTGAAGATATGTCTTCCTGTCTGCCTCATATAAGAATCAAAGAGTTTTGATCGAGTACGAACTTAATGATAATTAAATCGACATTTTACACACCCCAAGATTAAGTAATTTTTATTAACATACCTGAACCCTTGATTCTGTTAAACCAATTCTCATCGCAATCTCTTCTCGCATAAAAATATCCGGATAGTGTGTTTTTGAAAAACAACGTTCCAATTCATTTAATTGTGCTGGTGTGAATCTTGTTCGATGTCTTTTTTGTTTTCCAGACTTTTCTGAATTCTGGAAAAAAAGGAAAAAAATTATTAAATTAAATAAAGGACAAAGGAAAGATACATAGGTCAAAATTGAAATATTTCACTAGTAGTGAAGGTAATCAAATAGTAGTAACCTGTTTTTTAGAACATGGTCCATGTTTTTTTATTAGACTTATTGACAAAATGGACTCACGCAGAATGGAATACAAGAGTAGAGAGGATTCGCTCTTAATTAGAAAAGTTCAAAAAATATTAACTTTGAAAATTCTCTAGAATTCTCTTTGGAATATTATGCTTGGAAGAGTCTCTTTGGAAATTGGGTATCTCTTATATTCTCAAGTACATTTTTTCTAACATTTTTTTTTTAATCAAACAGTATTTCTACGTACCTTCTCCCGATACTTCCATAATTATGAATTCTCAATAAAACGGCGACGTTAGACCTTTTTAAAAGGTTACCCAAAAACAAATTGTTATATTTTTCCCTAATTCAGGATATTGTTCAACGCACTAAAAACAAATATTGTAAACGCACTTTTCGTACCACACATTTACACACTTACAAATGGACGTTTAAAATAAATTTTTGCTCACACGCCATCTTTGGTTATGCACCTTTGCTCTCTAAAATTTATCTTCCAAATTGTATTTGTATTGATAAAAATGTATATGGTAGCATTTTGTGTTTCATATAGTTCTAGATGAAAAAAATTTACCGAAATTCCAAAATTCATAACTTCACCAGAAGAAAATACATTTTTTCAGCTTTTTTGATCGCCATCTTGGATATTTTTGACATTTCTATTTAGAACTCTTTCCTTAACGATTGTTAATTATATTTTTTGAGCAAATTAGATTTTCTCACCTCCGACCCCCTCTCCCAAAAAGAAAAATTAAATTAGATTAAATTACCTGATCTTGATGTAAATTGTGTGGTTCGCACAATCCACTAGATACATGCAGTCTGCTGGTTCCGTTTGATTCAGAACTCGATGAATTCTGAACTTGTCCAAAGGAGTTATTTGCATGAATCGATGTTAGAGCCGATTTTGGCAAATCACAGTCTTTTTGACCTAAAACAAAAATTCCACATTATACTACTAATAAATAAATATTCAACACTATACGACTATACCTATACCAATACAATAAATTTATGTAGAAGAAAAGAAATATAAAAATCCTACAAACAAATAACTTCCCTAAATTTAGAAAAAATAAATAAATAAATAAATAAAAAAAAAAAATAACTATACAAGAGTTGAGGTTCTTTAAAAATATTTTAACACATAGGTGTGATGAACGTTTACAGCAAATATTAGTTATGTCGGACGAATATTAATATTTTCATGTTGTACTACGAAATAAAAGCAAAAAAATCAGAATATTTAATTTGAACATTGTTTACGTAAGTATTACCTATATATTCAGCAAGAAGATTTAATTTTTAATTTTTTGTTTGTCTAATGTGTCGTTAGAATTTATTGTGATGTTTGTATTGTTTAATTTATGTGCTAACATTGTCATTAACTAACCAAGTGATCATCATGATATGTTTTAATACAACAATTAAGAAAAAAAAAATTAATTTTTATTAATATAAGTATCTATATCTATGGTACATCTATCCTAAGAAAAGAATGCTAGAAAAACTAACAAACTTACAATATTAAATGATAGAGTTATATTTTCCATGGTGACATTTCCTATTTACTCTACTTCAGAAGAGCGCTCTAAAATTAGTTTCAAATTCTAGGTTAGAAAATCAATGTTCAAAAAAACTCTATTGGTATTTAACCAATTACAATTTGTCAACACTGTTCAAAAGCGCGTGTCACTAAACCTAAACCAAAAATGAAATTAATATGGCTGCTTATATCTTAGGCGGCCCTGTTTTATTTCCTAACAACAACAACAAAAACCAGTAGATACTAGAAAAAAATCTAGCGAATTCATAACTAATGAATCTGGCAATACTAGATAAATAATACCGACCAAATGTTTTTATTGGATTGAGTAGTTACCTTTGAAGCGGGAGTGTTAGACTGAGGCCGGGTGATAGTTGAATTGCACTTAAAAACAGTCTAAAAATTGCATCAGGAGAATGACAGCGCTTAAAGGTGACAGGTGAAATGGGGAACATTTGTAAGGTTTCCAGGAGAAACACCTCTAGTGTTACATTTTCACACACACACACGATGTCGTCATATCAACGAGATAAATGTATATTTAGTGGTAGCAAAATGACACAATTGTGCTAATTTGTAGATCCTGGATAGGTCTCGCCACGAAAAGAAGAAGAAAAAGAGACAAATAATAATAGTGCGACGATTTCTATTGGAGACTACAATATTTGATGACATTAGATAGTTGCGAAATTTTGTCGGGCAATAAAAAAGTAATAAAGATCTTACAAGGCCTATGAAGGGGAAAAAAGATAGCGATAAAATTTTAGTCACACGATGTGACCTGTAACTTAAAATATGCCTTTTTGATAATTAAGTAAAATAAATTTAAGCTATTTGAATTAGACAGGAATTTGACTACTCTTGGTCTATTTCACCCCATTTTGCCCTACATCGAATATAATACATACAAAAAAACAATAAATTTCATTGATGATTGATTTATTGGGCCTACATATGTACATATACAGGTATCCCACGCGTTACGTGGTACTTGAGTTATGCAAATTCCGAATTACGCGGAAACAAATTGCAGCAATCCTCTAGTTATGCAGTACTTGAGTTACGCGGTTTTGGAGCAATTTTTATTTAAAAAGAAAATATATAATTATAGATAAATGTTTTTACATAAAAATGATAATAGATATTTCACAATATTTTCAATACTTTTTGCTGCTACTGACAGAGAAAATGTGTGAGTCTCGACTTACGCGGTTTCGACTAACGCGGAACAAATTAACCGCGTAACTCAAGGCATACGTGTATTGTGTATATAAATTAAATAACTAAACCGTTTTTATGCAACTAGTGCGGTAATATGGACTAAGGACGATAATAGCTACAATAAAAATAATAATAAGCTAGAATGTTGTTATGTAATTTAATTATTAAAAGTTTTTTTTTTTTTTATAAAATGTATTAAATTAATTGAGTGTACTTAGTTTGTATATAATAAGAGCTTAGTTTCTTAGCCATTATCTTCATTCAAATTTTACAATTGACCAAACACAATATTTTTAGCTGATCTGTACTTACAAATCTAAACTATACCGACAAAATCATGTCGTATGTAGACAATAATTAAAATATCGATATGTAAATGTTCGCGTTGGTGTATTATTTCATTATTTTTAGTGAGGTGATAATTTTAACACATCCATCTGATGTCAGCTACCGTTTACTAAGAGCCGGTTTTAACATCTACTTAATATCACGAAATATCAAATAACAATTTTTTTTTTTTTTTTTTTTCTTTTAACATGTACCATAACCCAAAAACAAATTATTTCAATATTGATAAACGTGATAAATTCATTAATTCAAATTTTGTATTTGTTTCAGAAATTATGTTCATATACGACACGATAAAGCCAAGACTTCTTATATATACATAATTATATATAGACAATAACAACCTACACGTCAAATAATGTTGTAAATTAAAAAAAAAAAAAAAATTCAAGTACTTACAACGTAAAATTAAGTGCGCGGGATGTTTGATCTTCAAAGGGTGTCTATTGTGATCGAATTTCTCTCTATTTCTCTCGGTACAATCGTCAGTAATTTAATATTAGTAAAAAAAAAATAACAGACAGAACGACAAAAGGTCATTAAATAAAAAATGACAAAAAGGTATAAGATCAAAAATCAAATATTATACGGCCAGTCATCGCCCAAATGGCTCAGTGGTAGAAGTAATGCCTTTAGAACGGTAGCTCACGGGTTCGATCTCTGTCTGTCAGTTAAATATGAAGTGTTTTTCACTCGTACGGAATTTAAACGTTGGGCCATATGTGTCGGATTCCACTTAAAAATGTCGGTCGACGGCATTATTTCAAGGCTGTCGATTCAACGAAGAAAACACTTTAAATGTTAGAAAAAAACATCTTGTGGTATAAAAATTTGTGAAAATTTGGCAGTTGGAGTGTTTTCAACTGAAATACTTCCTAATCCGGATAAGGGTTGATCGTAGGATCAGCAACCACAAATTGTAAACAAATTAACTGCTGTAAATGCTCTTTACGAGTTAGTCCAAGGTCCGCCCACTCCCCCAGATTCTGGTTCTGAATGTTAACAAATGGCTGTCACTCATATAACTGCAATCATAAATAATCAAAATCCGTCGGCAGAATTATGGTGCCATTGATGATGATGATGAGTCATCGATGGAGTCATTTGGATTCTGGATAATACAATAAAATCTTTTCTAACATCGAAATAGAACGTTAATAGTTATCCAATCACCATTTCAGAATCGATTGGCCATTTTCTTCTACAAACAAAAAGGAGAGATAAATGACATTCTGAGAATAGGGTGTAAAGTAAAGTGGGAATGCAATAATTTAAAGTATAGTGACCTAACCTGAACATTAGGCGATTTGATTTTTATTATAGAGACAGTCTAAGTCGATGATTGACAATGGTAAGGTGGGATGGTAAAAGATTATAGGAACAATTATTGAAAAATTACAATATAAGTTAATTCTCAATGAATTTTACAAAATAAGTAGTAATTACTAGTAATTACAATTATTTAGTACAATTACATATTATATTAATGCTAATTTTTATTGTCATTTGACATAAATTAGTACTAATTTTATCAATTTAATAAACAGATTAAAGTTGCAAAATATATCTAATTAATCTGGGAAAATAATTTTGAGTAGGTATGCGTATGTATACCTACTGCCTACTACGATTAACGAACTGTTTTTGTTTTGAAACCACGCATTCTCCTCATTTTCATTTGGCAATTCTTTCTTCAAGCAGAATTCTTAAAAATCAAATTATCTTTATATTGAGAGCGAGCAGAAGATATATAGCAGATATGTAGTTGAAAATTCATCAATTAGAATCTAAACTTCAACAATCTATTCTGTGAATTTTCGGCTATTTAATTTTTCTGGCACATGGAATTTAAGATAAATGAAATTCAATGTTTTTAATACTCCTACCAAATATATTTCCATAATAAATTACAATTTTCATTTTTTGATGTGGCCTTCATATGAAAATAATGGATTTCAACTTTTAAAAAATCCTGCTAAAGATTTAAAAACAAAAAAAAACATTTAAGTTTAATCGCTCGCTCTATCAATCGTAGGCACAGATTAGACCTAGATTAGTATTTAATTTAAAAGTGCATTACAGAAATAGTGATTCGACAAAATTTATTGTCGTCGTAATGCAAAAGAACATAATCTCGGCATAATCACTATATATCATTCCCCACCCCAAATGAATTTGGAACAAAAATTAATTAATATTGAAAAACTTCTAATTAGTAACAACACCCACTCCCATACACAAAATGTGAATTTGTTACCACTAAATATTGAGCTAGAGGCTTGAAATTTTTAATATAGGGGACATTCAGTTGATGCTCCTCAATAGATTTGTTTAACTGATGTCTAAAGGCTATAGTTAGTACAAATTGAAATTGAGAAGGATAAATGAGCGGTAAGATTGAACTTTGATAATTTTGATTTTAAGGGAGAATATACGTATAATGGTAATTTAACCCTTTAATCGGCAAGATAGAAATTGCAGGTATTTTATTATGAGAATTTTGGTTTTAGGGTGATTTTGGTATGACAAACACAAATCCGAGTCCGTTTGTCGATATTTTTATTGGTTTTGCCGTGAGGTGCAAAAGATCGTCTGTAGCCGGAATTAAAAAATAAATGGGTTAGAGTGACAACCGTCTATAGACAGTCTTATCGATTAAAGGTTTAACCTGATCATTAACTTTTGTATACACATCCCACTCATCCATCGGAAACTCTGTTCTCGTGGCAAAATGTTGAAAATTTTAAATTGCAATTTTTTTTTTTGATTTCATCGCATTTTGGACATTTTCAATTGTAAAAGAGTAACAACAACAACAACCAAAAAAGTATAGTTAAGTATTGGTGGCCTGCTCGTTCGCCTGTATTCACAATGACTCAAGCAAAGATTGAACTAGAGACTTGAAATAGATTTTTATGATGATGAGCTGCATTGTATTGGTAAATGGATAAATCCATCCCAGTGTCTTCAATCATTTCCTATGCAAATTTTTAGTAAAAAAAAGTTGTTTTTTCATCTTTTTTCTCAATAAATATCAAAATTTTTAAAAAAATTATAAATTCAAAAAACGTTTTATTTCATGTGTTCCATAGGACCCCCTTATATAGGATCTCCCTCCCATACAAAAATACACACATTTATATTGTAGGTATGTAGATTTGGATTTAATTTTTTGTGTTCCATACATACTAGGGGTCACCATTTTTGACTCACCTTTATAGAGCCCGCCCCCACTCCTAATAAAATTATTAGAAAATTTCTCACAATTCAAATTCAAATATCTGGAATCTATACGTTGGCAGGCTTATTTTTAAAGTACAAAAGTTACAAACAATTTGCTTTTATTTAAATTATTTTTAATGAATAAATGTTCTGTCTCTAAAGTCTAAACTAAAATATAAATCAAACAAATAAATATTTTATTTATATAAAATGTAAAATATTAATTCAATTAACAAATAAAACATTTACAATTACCGCAGCGATTATTTCACAATTACTCGTATTATTGCATTTTCGTGTGTATTTAGAATAATAATTTAAAGTAATTACCATGCAAATTTAATACCGCTCGACTTAGGCCTAATGAAAAGTTAGTACTACAAAATGTTTCCATATTCTCCTATTATTCGTATATATGTATATGTATACATACCTAAATACATAATATACAACAATATTCTGAGATTTTAATAAAATTATTATTTTGGCTGCTCCGACTCCAGTGTGGTATTATTGCCCAAAATGTATTTTCATTTTCGTATGCTAATTAGGACTTTTGTCATAAAACCAAAAGATTATATGGGGGTCTCGTATAAACTCGGAGCTTTGAAAATACATACGATTTATCTTTATATATATATATGAGTGTATGTATGTATGTATGTATGTATGTATGTATGTAAAGTAAACTCACACACGTCCCATGAACATATATTATTACCCAGTCGGCAATTTAAATGCAAAGCTTAAAGCTTTTGTTTGGTGGTATAGCATGGGCAAAATGGGGTAGGGCGCAAACCATAAATTATGAAACAAATATTGAATTTTGGTGGAAGATTTTTTTTTGTTTTTTAAATATATACACATACATTGCAGTAAATATGCACCAAATCATTGTTATTTATAAAATATTAATAATTTATACTTTATTGTTAAGTGCAACAAATATACATAAAAAATAATTATCGTATTCAATTAATTACGTTTATATGCAAAATGATAATTGCTAACAATTAATTATTTAAATGCTGATGCTAAATTATTTTTGTTTACATGATAAATAGCAAGTCGAAATTTTGTACAAATATACCAGATATGCAGCAATACTTGTTGGTGGCCTATTAAATTTATTTTTTAAGGAAAAAAAACACTTTTTGGCTTGCGGCTCTACGAAAAGGTGATAATTGACTATATACTGATTATATTTTACTTGTTTTTGAACATTTTACTTAAAGTAAACGTAATAGAAGTAATGTTTAAGTAAAAAATTTACGAAAATGAACAAAACCTTTCAATATCCTTATAATATCCATGATAAACCATACAACATCAACTTTCAATTATGTACCTATAGGTACCGAAACCGAACTTGTCGTTGCCTTTTTAAACAAAATCCACTGATTTTCCGCGGATTATTTCCTCGGATATATTTATTCGCGGATATGTACATTAGGGTGGATCATTTTTTAAAAACTTAGAGTTGCCAAAGTCCTGGGGCCGGAAAACTTATATAATTGCTGAAAAATCTTAAGTTTAAAATTTTGTGCAAAAAAAAAAAAATTGTAAAAAAACTAAATCAATAAACAAAAAAAAAGGACGAACATGGTGCCATGCCAATTATAAAGAGAATAGAACAAATTAGCGGACATATCCGATGATATAATCCATGAAAACTCTAGAAAATGTATATGTGAAAATTCATGGATAAAGATAAATCTGTGGAAAAATCATTATATATGTATGTACCATATGTAGAATTAGGGTGGATTTTTTTTGTATGGAGATATTTGGATTTGAGATTTGCCACAGCCCTGGGGTCGGAAAACTTGTATGCTTAAAACTCAAAAAACTACAAAATTTTGACTTTTGAACGGGTCGCTAGACCATCAAATACAATTTTTTTTTGCACAATATTTTTAATTTAAGATTTTTCAGCAATTAGACAAATTTTCCGGCCCCAGGAATTTGGCAACTCTAAGTTTTTAAAAAATGATCCACCCTAATGTACATATCCGTGAATAAATATATCCGAGTAAATAATCCGTGGAAAATCAGTGGATTTTGTTTAAAAAGGCAACGACAAGTTCGGTTTCGGTACCTATACATAATTGAAAATTGATGTTGTATGGTTTATCATGGATATTATAAGGATATTGAAAGGTTTTGTTTATTTTCGTAAATTTTACTATTTTTTATAGGAATTATTAATGAACAGTATTGGCGGATAATGTCCACGGATTTTTTCCACTTTATTGTGGACTTATTGTTAGAGAACTTACATATACTGGCGTTTTGGCATTCTTTCTGTCTGAAATAGATATACCTACTACTAAATGCTTTAACCAAATTATGTTAAAATTAATAGAACAGTAAATTTTAATTGATATCAATTAATTAACAAAAACGATTACAAAATGGCAAATCACTAAATCCGAAAATGTGGTTGCGATAAAAATGTAAACGTTAAATATATTAACAAATCTTTTTATCATTAGTTAAATGAGCTGAAACAATTAGAAAGTCGATGTATAAGTATAGGACACGATACATGCACGCACATGTAGGTTTATGAAACTAGCACATAACACAATCACTCTAATTGATTGATCTCATCATAAAAGAGTTCGTTGGTGACAGTTTAAATAAAATAGAAAAAAGATTTGACAACAATTTTCTTAAAATTATTACTTAAGTAACTAAATTTAATTGAAAAAACTTACCTCCTAAATTCACAGAACTGAGATTGTTCAGCATATTTGCCGAAAAGTTCCGTATCGATATCGCCGACAGTTTGACGATTTATATGACCGTTTAAAATCAAATTAACCGGTTTCTATATCACCATTTTTATTACATTATTTTTTTTTTTAGCACTTATTTTTAACGTGACGGATTTTATTATATTCGCACTATTCGCATTGCAGCAAAAAACAAATTCGGTATACTTTATTTAATATTACACTCTATAATTAAAAATTAAAATTTTTTAAAAACTATCTATGTAGATATTTAGTTAAATTCAATGTCTTGTCAACAAAATAGGTAGAAAAAAATTAAAAAGAAATTGTTCTAAAATATGGCCATTTTTAGTACACAACAATAATGAATTACTCAGAACCTCATTCAGATCTCTAAAGTTCAAAGATATTTTTTTATTTTTATCATCAACTTTTTCCCACACTTCCTCTCTAAAATTTACTTTACTGGCATTAAAAATCAACACAATATATAACTAATAATAATTAAATAGTGATGAACCGAACTTGTAGGTTTTGTAACGAACTACCTACTATAGAAATGGCGGAACAATGAACATTACACCTGTCAGCCATCATAAAATATAAATTAGGGATATAGCATCAAAAAAGCTGATAACTCAATATTTATTAATAGATTGAGTAGAGCACTGTAGAGCGGTATAAAAACGGTTAGGATACTAAACAAAAGTTATCACACAATTTTTATATTTTTTTTTAATGCGGCAGAGATGACAGATAGAAAATTAAACTTTGAATCGTATGCTCATGCTCCATCGTATAAACAGTGGGTCAATATAGAATTCGTACAATAATTTTTTTTTTTTTATTATCTCATAACGCATTTATGTTAAACTTTAAAGTATATTTTATATTGACATTAAGTTTCCACATTGTAATTTGAAAATGCAATTTATATTTACAATCACATGATTTAACTTATTGAATTTTGTGTTATTTTTTTTATAAATCCATATAACTATAGTCAAAAAATAGTAAATTGTAGTACTAAAAGTTTAACTTCAAGCCAAAAATAATCTTAAAAACTTTGCTTAAACAATAATAATTGAATAAATAGATAATTAATTTTATTCAAAACGATCATTCACCGATTTGAACACAAAAATGAATTTTGTCAGCTCTACAAACTTTAATAACCAATATCTACATTGTGGACTAATTGTTTTACCGGTAAATTATCTAAGATTGTAGATAATTCAACAACAAACTTTAAAAAAAAAAGGTTTAAATAAGTTTAATTGGTTAAAGCACAAAATTTAAAAAAATAAATACTATACTTGATTAATATTATGTAAAAATCCAATTATATTCTACTCTCATTTGAATGAAATCCAAAAGCTTTAAAAACATTAACACTCCTTTTATCGAATCGTAAATATTTCGTCACATTTATTAAATATTAACAAAAACACGACTAATCCAATTTAACCGATTCACACAACAAACATAGAATGACTCAAAAACGAAAACAAAAGTAAGAAAGTAATAATTAAATTGCCCGTTCTATTAACCTTCAACTTGTTGTAGAAACCCTTAGCACTTTATTAAGTTTGTATTAATTAAATAAGAACTAACAAATTTAATTTATTAGAAATATATAACTTGTGTCTATAAACGATGATAGATATATACAACACATACAACCGAGAAGTGAGGCTATAAGACTACGACCTCATGTGTACCAAGTTCCGTGTTAATATCAGCAATTTATTTTATTGTTTATCGTATACTTAAAGATAATTTCGTAAAAAGCCAACGGACCTAATGAAATCTCTCAACGCACTAAACTGCCGTCATATTCAGCCATCGCCGACCCTATTCCACAATTTCCAGATATGAAGTGAGATGCCATGAGATAATGGTGATTTCATTGGCGTTTCAAAATTTCTATATGGCCGGGTTTTTTTGTGTGGGGGCGGAGTTGTATTGCATTTTCCGAAACTATATGGTTGTCCTTTGTGCACAAATGAAAATTTTGCAACGAAATATTTTCTATATTGAAAAAAAAAAGAAAAATGTGTTTGCATTTTCAATTTATGTTTTAGTCAAATATATATATATATATATATATATATATATATATTCTACGTATCTATCTACACTGTATGCATTGCATATGTATATGTTATGTTGTGTATTTGTATAAGTTTTACAGTAGGTATTAAAGTGTAACAACAGTTTGCAGTTTATTTAGTATGCAGTAAAATACATAAAATATTTTTAATTTTAACTAGGTATATAATTTTGTTGGTACTTTTAACAGTAAGTATGTACATAAGAAAATATCTAACATTAAAAAATAATGATAATAAATTCTATAAATGTAAAATAAGTTTCTGTAACTTTAATAGTACATATACCTATAATGTATGTGTATTATATATGTAGTATTATATTATAAACTGATTATATGCATATATCAATTATTGATTGTCTTACCCTATATTGAGTAACGTAATAAAATAAAATGGAATTGCAGAATGCGCTAAATTAATCGCCATCTTTGTCAGTCAACATTAGAAAGTAAATATTAAATTTAAACCGAAATCGCACTTGTCATCGTATTATATACATAGGTAAGGTACTTATAATAAAAAAATATGAATTTTCTTTGTTCTTCCTATTTGTTCGAGTATATTAGTAGATCTAATAATAATAATATAATATAATTGAGCATATATGACATCATAATACTTGGCCATTTTATATATTTATTCCCCCATTCAAACTTGCTCGTAATGCCATCGATCATCGACTAGTTTACTAGTTAAAATTGCAAATAGTCTCTAATTACCTCTCCAATACACTCCATAGTTATTATATATGTCAAAATGTCTAAATTTTTAATTTTTTAACCGATTATGCACTAACTATCCATAGATATTATTAATATAGATCTATGATATTATCTGTCTGACGTTTAGTGTCAAATTAACAACAACAACAAAATACGAGCCATTTCTTTCTCTTTATGCAGATTTAAGAAAAATATATTTTTTTGACCAATTTAATGTTAAGGTGATTAGATTATTGTGAATATTAATAATCATGTCGCGACTCAAGTTCGAATAACTTTGCCAACGGACATTTTGATCAAGAGTGAGTAAGTATGGAATGTCAATTTTATAATAAACTGGATCTGGATGTATCTTGGAGTTTGTATTCTAATGGGATAAGCTCTGCGATCTTTACAGAAAACTGAAATCTGATGCCGATGAGAAACTCCCATACATAAACAGTTTAGAGAAGGATAACAGGAATGTTAGGATCGTGTGTAATAAATTTTTTCGATTTCTAAGCAGTGGAAAATTTTCTAATCACAATTTTTAATATGGTTTTTTACGAATGCGAATGAATTAAGCAAAAAGTTGATCGTTCGGTCGCTCATTCGTTGTTCGGATAACTTTATCGACGCGTTTTTTTAGATTATATGTACATATGTAAAGTAAGAAAAATTGCCAACAGACTCCAATTTTATGAACACCCTCTTCCCTACGAGTTTAATTAAAAGACCCAACTGAAAGGTAGAAAAACGTGTTATTTTTTAGACAAAAAATGTATCATCCAGAGAACAGTGAAGTGAAAAATTATTTGTGCCATTTATGTGAAATTTTATGTGACGTTTTGTGACACAATATCACTGTAGATGCAAGAAATAAAACTAATAGCTACATATGTATATCTACGTAGTTGCTTCTGTCAATCCCAAACGCTGATGTTTATATGAGAAAAAAAACTCCCTCTCTATAGATCTCTTTAGATCTCTATACAGATGACAGTTTGCATTTTAATGTTCACCCAGGCGATAAACACTTCTCTTCTCTACAGGTTGAAATTAATTTTCAAATATCATTTCTGCATAATAATCATTACAAATATAACGCTCTATTACTATCTCTTTTACACATAAACGATATATATATATATATAAAAAAAAAACATGTCACATTTGAATTCAATATAACCCAATGATGTTAAACTCCTCCTCCGCAAAGTGCCATTCCAAATGGGACGAGAAAATTTTCAGGCGTGGTATCAATATAGACAATACGGTGAGTTTTCACAATTCACTGCACAACTGAGTGTTTTTCATTTTTCCGTATATATACACCTAGTCTGCGTATATATACGGTGAAAAATAGGATTTTATAGTGAGGTAAACGAAAAATGAATGAAAATAACATGAAAACTCTCTATACAATAGGTAGATAGTAGCGTGCGCTCTTCGCTTTTGATAAATACGGCTTGGAATGTGGAATATTGAATTTTATAAGAGAGATGATTAAATAACTTTTTTTTTTTTGTTTTTTTTTTTTTTTTTTTTATTTTTCAGGATGAAAAGAATGTTTTATTAATTTTTTTTTTGTCTATGGTTGTTTGATGTGAAATTAATATGTTTCAAGTATAAAAGCGAGAGACTGAGTTTTAGATATTTTTAATATAAATTTTGTGGATACATACCTGCTATACCTGCAGTATGATGATTATTTAATTGAAATTAGGAACGAATATCGTTGAAGGTTTGTAAATCAGAGAAAAACATTTGTTATCCAGAAAAATGAAATGTAGGTACTTAGAGAGGTATAGCTATGGTTACTATAACAAGTGGTAATATAAAGTACGCTTACCTAAGCATTTCTATTGATATATTGATTGATTGATTGAATTTAAAAAATCAATTTGTTATTGTTTAAAAAAAAAGTAATAAAATATGTTAATTACCGCAGAAAAATTACTTGTATAGAAATATATGTAGCATCCTGTTGGTTTATTCAAACCCTTTTTCACCACATTTTAAATGCACATAAGCGAGTCATAGTAAATAAATAAACTCAATTTTATAGTAGTGAGCCTTCTTGACCCTAGGTCCCTAGGACCCTACTGATTCCACAATTCCTCGTCTCGTCTCGATCTTGTATAGAGTTTTTTTGATCTGGTTTTTTTTTAGAGGAACCCTCTTTTTACATCACTGCAACTGCGAAACTCTACAAATTCTCATACTTCAGATATTTTTTCTAACATTCGAAATGTTTCCGTCGTAAAATCGGCGAAGTCCAACAATTAATCCCAGAAATGATGCCCAACATAGAGCTTTAGTTTTAAGTGGAATCCGAACCACTTGGCCCAAAGCTCATAATCTCGGTATGAGAGAAAAACACACAATATTTTTATTCTTAGACAAGGATCGAAGCCAGGACCTACCGTTCAAATGACATCACACCTCTACCATTGGTATATAATAGTAATAGTAGAGGTATAGAAAAATAATGACGGGCATCTTCTATCTGTAGGTACATTGCCAGACCATTCTTAAACATGGTCCCTTCAGGATCAGTACCATATTATTGCGAAAAAAAATTCTATAAATATAAAAACAACAACAACAACAACAAAAAACAAAAAAAAAACCCAACCGCAACCAATCCTAATTTTCAAGTATAAGACTCGCATTTTAAAAGCAAAAATTATTGTCTTTTTCCGACATAACCCGCACCTTATGTGTTGTGTGTTGTTTTTTTTTCTATCCTGTTGGAGGTAAAATTTGTGTAACAAGTGTTGTACCTACCTACTCGTAGAATATTTGCAATAATAAAAAAATTAATGGTTATTATATGTTCTTCACAGATAAATAATGCGTTTTATATATAAATCCCTTGGGATGTGCTTTGGTTCATTTTTTCCCTACTACGTATATACCCAGGAATGATATATAAGCAGAATGGGGTTATTTTGAGATTTTGAATTTAGTGGGTTATTTTGAAGAATCATTCTCTCCCTTACTGAGGGAAATGACGACATGCATGCCAGAGTTGGTTAATTGATTTCCTAAACAGGATCAACATCATACTCGAGGCTTGTAAACCAGAGGCACAATACAATAGATCTTTAAAAGATCGATGCGACTATTAGGACCAACCTCTTGCAAAACTAATCTGATCTAACAGAGATTATCAATTTAGTCAACATTTCTATTTTAAAATGAAATTCTTTTTCGGGAATAATATATTTAAATCGCACTAGTGGATGGGTAACAGGATATTCCCTGTGGAAAGTATTATCTACACAGCCTTGAATGCAGCCCTTCAGTTATTATTTTCGATTTCTCAAGAATCTGAAACGACAACAAAATATGTCAATAAATACAAATATACCTAATGAGTGCGTTTAGGGATTATATGACGAAAATGTTATAAACTACAAAATTGAAGGCGGTCGCTTATAATTTCGACAACTGTCATACAAAATTCCACCTTAGTCGATCGATAGTTTTGCTCTCATAAATCTTTAGTGCAAATTCCATTTGACCATATATTATCCAGGATTCTCTGATTTGTTCATTGCTGTTCATACTTTTAGGAACTACTTTCAAGTACCTCCGTCTAAGAATGTGATTGATCTAATTATTATAATATTGTATAATGCACATAATGCTCCTCTAGAAGAACAATGACGTAAATGAAGCAACATTTGAAGAAAATTAGAAGAATATTACCATTCTTAATAAGTCGTATAAAAATTAATTTTGCAGTGGCGTGTCGTTGTTTTTCTAGAGATGCGATATTATAATATACCTTCCTAAGAAAGCCCAAAATTACGCCTTGAGTAGCAGAGGATATGGATGAGTGATAGTATTTGCAGAGAAAAATCGATCAGGCAGATTTGTTCCCAAAAAGTTGGTATATAAAACTTCCTGAATGCTGCTCAAAATTAATGTGAAATATAAAAGAATTGAAAGATTTCGCTAGAAAAAAATGCTAAGGGGCTGAGCTAATTAAATAACTTAAGAAAAAAGACGGAATTTTGGTACATTTTACATTCGTACATAGATAATATCAATAATCTACTACTTATTAGTAATAATTTGCGCGCCAATTTTCCAACACAATGTAAACATGAAAAACAAAATATTGAAGTTCCCCATAATACACATTTTCTTAATGATGTCTTCCTTTTCACACCCATAGTGCAGTTTCGTGTAAGCATTATTCTTCCTTAAAGCGACGTTTGTGATGTCTACGTAACGTATAATAACTCTATCTAAGCTTGAGAAGTGCACATAGATTTCAGCATTTAATATAGTGGAAAAGTCCTTTCGGATTGGTATAATGTACATAAATACCTCTAGAAATTGTAGTTAATATTAAAAGCGATGCTTCTTTATTTATACATAAAATGCAATTATAGTTATTTGATTGAAAGTTGATAATAAGACAAGTTGATGGTGCGATATTGCAGGTGATAAATACTTTAAGAATATTTATGTGGTGTGCTTTTTGAAATTGGGCCACTGTTGCTCCTTTCTATATTATTCAGATTGTCTATTGTAAAACAACAAAGAATATAAATGAATTTTATATTTGATACCAACTTTATTTTTTATAAGAATGAGACGAAAAAATAATAATAAACATGTGTACAGTTAGTTTCTGACCACACACACACAAACATTCTCTACATGACTGCACTATTTGGGGTTAATAAATTGAGGTTTTGTGTCCAGGTCGATATATAATAAATTTTGTATACCGCCGTATTATATTTTGGAAAAATGTCCAAATGGTCCTTGTGATAATTTTAAGTTTTTAAAAACTTTACACAGGGTGATCTATTTAGCATAGGGTCATAGGGGTAAATAATATGAAAAAAATTTCACTACTCCCCAATTCCCGTTAAAATAACACAAAAGAAAAAAAAATTCAAGCGAGAAAAATCAGTTTTCTTTTTGCAAAAAATAAAATGTATTTTTGAAATTTTAGTATTTTTGCTCCCATACTGTATATATATGAAATTAAAAAGGAGGAAAGCTTTGGTTTCATGTAGAAATTTTCCAAAAATTTCTCGCGTTTTTCCGTATTTTCTCCATGAATTGGAAGTTTTGCAACAAAAAAATGCAATACAAATTTTGGAATGCCAATTTTCTCACAATTCTTATATGAAATTATAAATAGAAAAAAGTTTTTGTTAAAAGGAGGTTACCATTTTTAACCCTTATAAGACCCACCATACTAAATAACTAAAAAAGTATTCATTTTCTCACAATTCTTATATGAAATTGAAAAAAAGGGTGGGGGAAGAGTTGGGGAGGAATAGTTTAGTATGGAAGCCGTGAAGATTTACTTACCAACCTTTTTTTTAACTCACTAAAACTTTTTTGGATTTTATTTGTAACAAAAAATTTTTGAGTTTGACCCCATTTCAGATATGTGTACATTGGAAAAAAATTCACTTTAAAGTGAATTTCAAACCACCCACTCCCAAGTTAATATACTATTAGTACAAATTCCTGTCAAATTCCATCAATTTCCAAAAAAAACATTATAACTCAGAGGGTCAGAACAGAACTTATATCACACAATACTTGCTGTGGAATGAAGACATCAGTCCTAATAATAAGCCAATCGGTCTGTTTTATTAAATTCATTTTTTTTTTAAATTACGCAAAGAATCAATCAAGAACATTACAAGGAGATCGTCGGTTTCTGCTCGTAACTATCTTACCCCTCCCATCTCCTTTTATTCTTAGAAAACGAATACGCTTTCAATGCTAGCAAACATTTTTGTCGTTACTAAAGAAAAGCTGGTAACTTTCAACAGAGGAAACACTGTATAGAGAGACGAAAGGGAACTAACTGACAGACGAAACAATGAAATACGAATTTGTGAAAATGTGATTTTTGAATGTGGCATTCATCATTAGTCATCATTGCTTTATTTGCTTATTTCGCTTGCAATATCCTATCGCGTATACAAATGAATAAGGAAAAAATAAACTAAAATATCCTGTTGGTTGATGTCTTAAGCCTTTCCGTGTTTTTCTCCGTTAATAATCAATAGTTTACTGTGAATTTGAATGTTTTTATGTCTTTCCATTCATTGTGGACACATTGACATAACTGCATTTTATCGTTTGATTGTTGTTAATTTAATTTGTTATTTACGAAATCAAAAAAAGTGACAATCACGTCTGAGAAAATAACAAACTTTGGCATTAAAAATAATATATCGTCGGCCTAGAAAGTAAAACACGTATACCAACCACTTTTTTTCAAAATCTAAATTTTAATCGATATCGATGTCATCCATTTTAATATCGATATCGATTAAAAATGTAGATTTTGGAAAAAGTGGTTTATACGTGGTTTTCTTTCTAGGCCGATCAAATATACAATGATCGAATAATATCGAAAAAATAGCGACTATATCGATGGCTTATAAACAATACCCGCTAACTCTTTTTTATGTAATTTTCAGGAGACAGTAAAAACTAAAGTTGTAAGCGTTGACCATCCGCTATACATTGCAAAAAAACGAAATTTTTAAACTTTAACTTTTTGTGATAATTTTACCAAAGGTGCAGGGTTGCATAAACATCAATTTTATGCAATAAAAAAAAATCGGTAAAAATGAGTTAACGGGTATTGTCTAAGAGCCATGACATATCTAAATAAACGATTTTTGAAAAAAAAAAAATTATAAAAATATTGTCTGGTTAGATGATTATGATTGTCGAATATTTTCGACATTACCCAAAAATTTATTATTATTTATGACGTCGGCGCCATCATGATTAGTCTAAATACAGAATTTCCGATTTTTGGCTTGAAACTAAAATATTTTTTACTACGAAGAGGGTTAATGCAAGTACACTACGCACAAGAGTTTTGCACTAATAAATTACCGAACTTTGAATCCAATAAAACTTCGAATATTATTTTTGCATCTCAATTTAAGGGTGTGTGTTGGTATTGTTTTCCTCTACTATGCAGGTACCTTTTTTATTTTTTTTAATATTCATACATCTAATATCTAATAAGAAATTTATTACAAAAAAAAAAATGTTCAAATAATACATCAAAAGGTAACAAATCATTTCCATACCTACCTCTACATTAATACATATGGATGCGGATGGGTGGAAAACCATCGAATATCTCTCTCTCATCTTTATCATATCTAATATAATTAGACATTATTTTATTTCATCTATTATTAAAATGAAATATCATGATTTTTCTCCCCTCCATTAAAGTACAAACGAATTCCTATCACCCTTTTTAATGTTTTTTTATTGCCATTTCACCCTTGATTACTACATAATAGCGCGTGTGACCATGTTTTTATTCGATACATTTGTCGGAAATTCATAAACTACAATACAACGAGACGAGGTGGTTTTTGATTATCATCTGTTAATTAGAGATTGAAAAGATCATAAAAAGGGGATTACAATTATCATTATTATTATAATTATATCGGGGGGTTTCGGTGGGTGTATTTCTAACACAACGATAACTAAAAATGCAAATTTTTTTCTTTTTTTTTTCCAAAAATATACAAAAACATTTACAATAAATATACAATTTTCATTGGTCCATATCTTCGTCCTCTTCGTCAATTCTTTGGATTACTGTTGGATTTTTGTTTCGTAGATTTCTTCGCTTTACACGACCAGGACGACCGCCACCTAGTGGTGACTTTAGTGCAAAATCAATATGTTTTTGTGAATCCATACGGACAATAAACGATGGAATGTCTACCAATTGTTTTCTGACTCTGGAACAAAAAAAAAACAAAAAATGTCGCATTGGATAATGAATTTTTTTTTTCGCTTATTTGTTTGAAAGGTGGGAAGGTTGCAAATTAAAAAAAAAAATTAAATTTGAAATTTAAAAAATTTGTGTTCAAAATTTGTAAGGATTTGATCCAATTTCAAAAAATGTACGATAAAATTATCATACCGCTAGGCTAGGGAAAGAAATGAAAGGGGAAAAGGGAAGGGAAAAGATATTTCATAGAAAATCTGTGCGGGTGATGGGGAATTTCGTTCAATTTTCTATCCAAAAACTAAAATTCGTGTAAGTATACAAAATTTCAAGTTCCTAGCTCTTCCCTAATAACCAGGGATGTTAAAGTATTTGAGTATTTGAGTTACTGGTAACAAGCGTAAATGTTACACGACGAAAAAATCAAGTTACATTTGCTACATGTATTTGTTACCAAAATTTGTACCAAATTTTTCAACCCAATAGGCCATGCCACACAGTGTTGTTATTACTCAAGTGATTCTTGATGCAAACCGGTTTGCATCAAAGCAAGTGATGCCACACTAGTCCTCTTGCATCAGTG
>JANSTT010010256.1:0-24891 GCA_026745375.1 Platyura marginata | reverse complement strand
TAATAAGCGATGAAGAATTTATAGGTAGTTCGCCTGAGGACTTATTATATATCCATAAAGGTATAACTATCATATGTAGTTAACACAAGAAGGTGTTTGTGCATTCATTAATCAAATTACCCTTTTTCCACCTTAATAACTTAATTATGAAAAGAAGTCGAAAATGGTATTACTCCTTTTTTTAAATATTATGTCTGCGATAAATAAAAAAGGGTGCGTACTACGAGTATACAATTTTCATTAGTATAGGTACTTAAATAAAGGTTAAAGGTATTTATTTTTTATTTATTTATGCATGCTATTTATTACTATTACTAAAAGCACAAACGACTGCACTGCTCTATAAAATTATCTACAAAATATCGTCAAATATTCCATGCATTTTTTTTCTAATTCAATAAAAATTAAATTAAAATTTGTATTGTGACTTTAATTGCGTCGCTGATGGCGACCCCATATCCAGCGAACCATTATTATTATAGTTATGGTCATAATAATTAATTTCGATAATGCAACTCGTTGTGATACAGTTAGACCCCTTTATAACGTTAACGGCTTTCGCAATCCCCCCTGCCAGTATATCTTAGACCCCTGCCAATATCACACTTTTTTTTTTTGTTTTATTTTAATTTTTTTTTTTATTTTTACTTTTAGTTTCAAATAAACAATATCCAAAAACAAAAAACAAAATCAAAACGTTTGGCCTAACGTAGACCCACGGCGTGGTGCGCTTATTTTTTTTCAAAAATATAAAAGTGCTTGAGCTTTTCACGATTTATATTATACATATATATATATGTATATAGAATATATATTATATATATGTATATATATATTAATCAAAAAAGGTAAAAAAATAAAATAAAAGTCGTCTTGCTTATATTGCTTTGAAAGTATATTTACTGCTTTAAATCACCTAAATATATTATATATTAACTATAATTATTATTATATACCATTATGGAGCTTTCTTAAAGCTTGTGCACACTGCTAAAAGCTATGCTTGGCCAAATCATGATCCCAATGTACCCCCTTCTATATCTACTATTTCATATATACTTACCAAGTTTTTACAGACACAACAACATATTTTTGAGTCATAAATAATATAGAAAATAATAAATAAATCAATTTTGACAGTTCCGCCACGTTGGATTGTTGAACCAACAGATATGACAGTGGAAAGGAATCGTCACATCACTCTTCATTGTCAGGCACAGGGTGTACCCACACCAACGGTTATATGGAAAAAGGCGACAGGTATTGTCATTATTTAATCTCTTTTTTGAATAAATTTATTTATATATCGATCAATCAGTCTTTAATAAATTACTATTCCTATACACCTACCATTTTACATTTGTACTAAAGCAGAGATTGTTTATTCCTCACAAAAATAGGAAGCAAATCTGGTGATTATGAAGAGGTAAGAGAACGACCCTATACAAAGTTATTGTCAAATGGTTCGCTACTGTTGCAACACGTTAAAGAGGATAGAGAAGGATTTTATTTATGTCAAGCGAACAATGGTATTGGAACTGGAATAGGAAAGGTTATTCAATTAAAGGTTAACTGTAAGTATTTAATTTGTACGGACATGACTATGGTATGGTATACAATTCATTATTGATTGATGAATAACAACAGTTGTAAATGAATTGTATTATTAAGAAAATTATTAGAAAATAATAATCAAATTTGCAATATAAATGATGGAAATGTTCTCTTTGTTTTTTCTCAAAAGAACGGAGAAGATCAAATTATTGGCAAGACAATTGTCTTTGATTAATGCAAATGGGTTGTAGAAAACTCCACATGCTTTGTTTAACAGTGACAATAAGGAGATTAAATATTAGATTAAACTTCCGGTTATCTGTTATTAGTTATATACAAGAAATTGTTGAAAGAGTACTATGCTCAAAAAGGGTTTTAAAACTATTTCTTAAAAGAAGAGATACATAAGTACCTATAATTGACTTGGCAGATGGTAAATCAAGGTCGGCAAAAGTTTTGATAAAACGCACAGTAAGTTTCAAATTACCGACCAAAGGGTTGAGAGCAATCAGTGGTTGCCCTTGGAGCGGGAGTTCGCGAGTTCAAGACCGACTGGGGTTGAAACATGAAGTGTTTTTCTCTGGTATGTTTATTTGAATCTGAGGCCGAGTGGTTGTATTGATGTATTGCACTTAAAAACGGTCTAAACAATGACATTATCTCTAAAAATAACAATGCTTAAAAATAATGTTGAAATTCCGAGCATTTGTAAGGTGTCCATAAAAAGGAACACCTCAAGTGCTGCTTTGTTCTACAAAAAAGAGCTTTTCATGTCAATTGAGGTGAATGTATAAAGAGGGATCTCTAATGGGACCATTTATAGAGCCCTATGAATTTCTGGCGCTCTAGGGCGTCCACTTCCTTTCACACTAACTAACTAACTAACTAAGTTTAAACTTAAGTCTTGTACATGATCAGTTGCTGATTTATTGCACTTAAATATATATGTACAGTACATGACACCCCTTTAAAGTTTTTATTCGATCCCTTATCCCTTATATACGAAAATGGATTAATTTGTCTATATGAATCATTGTAGCGCTGTTTTGCATTATACGAGTACACACTACATATTGATCTGAATATTTATATAATGCATTTATAAGGTTTTTAGTGTTACCAATAAATATTTGTATCTATATATAATTTTATTTCCTTTATCTCGTTTCAGGAATCCTACTATGTCCTTGAATATCTTAAATGTTTTCTTTCATTCTAAATTTGGTCTTTAATATACTGAATGTCCTTCTTTTTCATATCTTTTTTATATTATGAATGTTTTGATAGATTTTTTGGGAAGGCTACAACACAACTTTAAAAAACTAATGTTTTTACTATTATGATAAAACTGTTGAAATCGAACATTTAGAATATTCCAGATTAGAACTTTTAGTATTTTTGAAAATTTAAAAAATAGAAAAATGAACTCCTGACATTTTAGGTATCAGTTCAATGAAAATAAATACATTTACCAAATATATTTATTTTTAGGACCAAGGCTTAGTTAATCTGTTTATGCAATTAAACGCATTGTACTTATAATTAATTCAATAAAAAATATTTTTTTAAATTGTTTAGTTGACTATTTTGTTCAGAATACAGTGTAATAAATTCCTCTTATTTAAGCCTCACCGTATTTTTCGGCACCTTCGAGAATGGTAACAGTAAAAAAAGGTGATACCGCTATATTACAATGTGAAGTTAATGGCGATAAACCGATAAATGTTGTCTGGCTAAGAGCAGGAAAACATGAATTAAATCCATCTACAAATTATAGGTAATAAATAAACAATCTTGAAAGAGGGAATAAAAGATTAATGCTGTCTTTAATTTTAATTAAAAAAATAAACAGAGTTTCCGTCAAACAAGATGTTACTCCGGAAGGAATTGCCGCTGAAGTTCAAATAACAAATGTGGACAGTAGTGATAGTGGTCCATATTTTTGCCAAGCAAATAATCTGTATGGTCGTGACCAACAATTAGTTCAGTTACAAGTGCAAGAACCTCCACAACCGCCATCTTCACTTGAGGCAGCCATGGTGTCGAGCCGTTCGGTTAATCTAAAATGGCAACCAAGAGGTGGAGATGCTGCCGAAGTAACAAAATACATTGTCGAGTTTATGGAATTCGATCGGCCATGGCATCAAATGGAAATTTCTGATCCACCACAATATACTGCTCTAATAGAGAATCTAAAACCAGCTACAAAATATGTTTTTCGAGTAATTGCCGAAGGACCGGCTGGCCAAAGTGCGCCAAGTCAAGAGCTGATTGTTAAAACGGAACCACAACGACCAGCTGGACCTCCATTGAATTTGAATGCTAGACCATTGTCTTCGACAGAGATTTTAGTTACATGGATGCCTCCACTGGGCGAACTAAGACATGGCGAAATACAGGGATACAATATTGGTTATAAATCATCTACCTCAAGCTCAACGAGCTATAACTTTACCTCGGTGTCTGGAGATGGTGAAGGCGGAACTGGAGAACTTTTATTGATAGGACTAATGAAATATACCAGATACACAGTAGTTGCACAAGCATTTAATCAAATTGGGCCTGGTCCTCTCTCAGAACCAGCTACAGCACAAACTCTTGAAGATGGTTAGACTGTTTTTATGCCATTATTTATATTTGATTTTAATTGATTTGTTGATTAGTTCCTAGTATGGCACCGGAAGATGTGCGATGTGCTGCACTAACATCGCATTCCCTGCAAATTTCTTGGCAACCACCACCAGCTGAACATATGAATGGTCTATTGCAGGGATACAAATTAAGTTATGAATATGTTTTAGATATACTGGGTAGTGGAAATGATGAGGTTGAGACTAGAAAAACAACTGCCTTAACTACAGTTTTAACCGGACTGAAAAAATATACAAATTACAGTGTTCAAGTTCTTTCATATACAAGAATGGGAGATGGTGTATCATCAACTCCTACATTTTGTCATACTGAAGAGGACGGTAAATTGATTATGCATAATTATTTTTTCTCTTTTTACCATTTTCTAAATTGTTCCAGCTCCTGAAGCTCCTGCTGATATTAAAGTAGTTGTGAGTACACCGCAATCAATGTTTGTTTCCTGGTTACCTCCTTTAGAACCAAATGGTGTTATAACTAAATACAATCTTTACACTAGAGTGGTCAATGGACGCGAGGAATTAAATCACGAAAAACGCAATTTGCCCTCACAGCAGTTTTATTACGAAGCAAAGGGGTTACAAGCACATATAGAATATCAGTATTGGGTTACTGCATCTACTCGAGTTGGAGAAGGAAAAAGTTCCAGAGTAGCTTCTGCAATTACATCAAATCGTATTCCAGCTAAAATTGTATCGTTTGGAGGACCTGTTATAAAGTCATGGAGATCAACTGCTACATTATCCTGCACGGCCGTGGGTAAACCTAAAAGAGAATGGTTTAAAGGAGACATTTCTTTACGTCAAGGTGCCATGCACAATATGCAACTAATTGATTCTGGTGATCTGATGTTGACGAATTTACAATTATTTGATACAGCCAATTATAGCTGTCATGTTGATAATGGTATTGGAACAGATCAAATAACTCATAATGTGATAGTGCAAGTTCCACCTGGTTCACCAGTTTTATACGTTACAAGTGCAACATCCAGTAGTATTCTGATGCATTGGAAAGATAGTTCAAATGGCAATGCACCCATTAACGGATACACTCTTCATTATCGTAGAAGTCATGGGAATCTAGAAGAAAAACAACTATCAAGACATGCTTCAAGCCACGAACTGAAATCCCTCGTTTGTGGAAGTACATATCAAATTTACTTAACAGCCACCAATAAAATTGGAACATCACCGGCTAGTACAAATCTCCATGTAAGAACACAAGGTCAATTACCTGGAATACCACTGCCATCAACTTTGCTTGCACCAAATTCAACATCACTTTTGTTGCGACTACATGAATGGCCAGACAATGGATGTCCAATACTCTATTATGTTTTACAGTATCGTGACATATCATCGAATTCGGAAAATGAATGGATTTTGGTATCGAATGCTCTTAAACCTCAACGACGATTCACAATATCCGGGCTAACTCCATCGACACTTTATCAACTCAAAATGGAAGCACACAATGTGGCTGGAGCCTCTAATGCTGATTTTACATTTGTTACTCTAACTAAAGACGGAGGTAAATGTTCATCAATTTATTTATCGCAAGTTAGTCCAAAGAAAAAGGTTTGTGCCCAAATAAGATTTTGTTATTCCATACATATCGATCGATAGATCGAAGTGATTTGCTTGCTTTCTCGAGCGACGATTATTGATTCGATTATCATCTAAGCAAAGTTATTTTGCGTTAAAGATTTTTTCATTTTCATAAAATATCCCGGAACTGCTGATACTAAATTGTTTTATATTTGTAGAAAATCTAACTATCAAGCAAAATTTTATTTATATGAGTTCAATATTTGACTCAAATTTCTGTAATGTTGGGTTTATTTGATTTTTAAATAATTTAGTCTAATTTTTAGATGCACCGCCACCAGACATCATACAAAGAGGTCACCGCGCAAAACTTTTTTATAACAATGCAAATTTTCTGATTCCTTTAATAGCTGCTAGTTCTGGTATTATTTGCACAATAGCATTTTCAATATTTTGTTACAAACATAGTAAGTGTTTTAAACTAGTAATAATAAACTAATTAATTTACATAATTTAATTAAAATAAATTTAACAAAAATTATATATTTAGGAAAAAACAGTCGATCGCACAAAGAAACTCTAGAAAATCGTCAAAATAACGAAGCTGCACAACGAGATAGATATTATGCAACCATCCACAAAGTTGTTCTACAAACATCTGACAAAATTCCAGGTATTTCAATTTACTTCTTGATATATTCTTGTCATTAGGAAATTTTGTCTTAAGATATATCCCAAATGAAATTTTCAGAAACATCAGAAGACATTTCACCATATGCTACATTTCAGCTATCTGAAGCTAGTACATTGGCACAGCCACATCATGCAGGGCCGGCTAATACGCTTCTGCATTCGTTCATGTATCATGAACGTGCATTGCAGGAGGGTTGTGCATCACCACCACCACCAGCGGTACTTAGACAACTACATAAATCATCGCCCTATTACAATATTGTGCGTTTAATTGGATTATTTTTAGTTCAAAATTAGAAGTTTTTTCTGTTTGGTCTACGGCATTGATTAGTTTTTATTATATTATGTTTAGTAATGATCTTACAAATCGTAAGCCGTATTCTTGCAGCAATAAATTCTCAAATAATTGTTCTTAATTACTAATTAACTACTCTTTAGTAGTTAGTAGTACAAAATTCACGACAAATGATGAGGACAATTCCTCAATAAATGGAGTCCAATTATTCAATTATTTTACGGATTCATACAATTTCAAAAAAAATTTTAGCTACCATCCTGTATCGTTTTTAATTTTTTCTTTTTGATTTTTGCAAATACTGGTCTGCACCTTATGACCAAAAATGATTTAATAAATTGTAAGATCAGTACCTAACCTAGTTAGTTGCGACATTAAGCTTATGTGTGCTTTTACATTTAGTATTTTCTTGTTTGCAATGAGTTATATGATTTTACAGACATCAAAAAATCGCAGACGTCATTCTAGAAAAACAGAACCCGAAAGTGAAGAATCTGACTCCGATCAGGACCCTCTGACATCTAGTAGAACAGAATCTTCAAATCAGTTAGATGCAAAAATGAAACATAGTAAAATAATAGCTCATAATTTAAATAAAAATCATCAAAAATTTAAAATTTAGGTATTATATATCATGGAAATCAATCGAGTACATCATCAGATCTATCACCAATGTCGGAACAAAAATCACTGCCACGCCGTGGCAGATCCAGGTACCATCAACATTCTTATACAACAAACACAACACCAAGACACAAGCCTGCCCAATCTCAATCAACATTAGCTTCATCCCCACGTAGTAATTGTAGTCAAAAAACCCGCATGCCGTCCCAATTTCGTCCTATACAACACAGAACCATAAACACATCAACATCTAGACAGTCCCCAACTTGTTGAGATGTTGTTGAAATCATATTAGATATAAGAATTCATCTGAACAGGGGAACAATGAGATCTTTACTGCCACTCCAATTACAAGACAATACATCGGGGGGTTTATTTCATCAAGTGCCAATTGAAGGTGGAACACCTGATCGTCCAGAATTATCAGAAGCCGAATGTGATATAGATACATTGAAGAAACTTAAACTGGGAATAAGATCATCACTTTGGTCACGGCCTAGTGCTAGTAATGGTCAACAGCAGCAGCCACAACAACAGCAACAGTCACAACACCCTGGACATCCATCCGATTATTCGATTGCTGTTTGAATTGATTAAACATTAAAAATATAAAAATGTAAATTTGTATATTTTCTTACTATAAAATACAAAACCAAATTGATGAACGACAAAATTTACAATAAAATTGATTTCTCTTTGGAATATATTAAAAAAGGTGCCAAATTAAAGTTTATTAATATAAAATAATAAAACAAATAAACAAAAACTATTTTTTAATTTAAAAAATTAAAAATAATCAAAAAAAAAAAAATCATTACAAAAAAATTAAATTTATAGATAAATTTTATAATCAAAAAAATTTTAATAGACACGTTGTACATAGGTAGTAAAAAATATTAAATATTTTTTATTAAAAAAAAATACTGTTTAGAATATATTTCAAATTGATCGGTTGACATTTCTATAATTTTTATAAAATCAATATAATTAAGGGATTGTTACAAGAAATTAGTAAAATTTTATTTATTAAAAAATCTAAAACGTTGTAAATTGATATTTTATAATATCCATCTAGAATTAGAAATAATTAATTTTTATCAGTAAATACACAATACCAATACCTTACCCAACTTATTGGCGTGCACAGGGAATCATTCTAGTCATCTAGTCGTTGACAGAACACCGTTAAAAAAATGTACTATTAATTCATAAAAGTTGGCAACACTAACTACGGCTCGAATCTCATTTCATTTTGCATCGTGACAGAACCAAAATTATGTTAAGTTTAAATATATTTAGCAATGAAAAACAGAGAAATTTTGTTAAGAAATATTATGCAGATAAATAACATTTCGTTCTTTTTTTAAAGCATAACTTATGAACCAAAGAAGTGAGTACAAAATGATCGTTTTGCTTAACCCATTAGCGTCCAGTGTAGTCGTTCAAGTACAAGCATGTTATGACCTGTCTGAGCAATTACTTCTAAAAAAAGTTTAGTTGATCTGCCAATTGTCCTCAAACCAAAACACTCTCTTATCACAAACTGATAAGAAAATGTTGATAAATTTTTATATTTATATTTTCATATTGTTCCTATAAGCAAAATATTCAAAGATTTTCCAAAAATAGCCACGTTAAATAATTTCGGCATTAATGCGTTAACTCTTTCGCGGACGCAAGAATTTCATCACCATCACCGTCGCCATCACTGCAATTGCAGTTAGCGTCCGCGAAAGGGTTAATTATATTACATGATATTACATATTACATACTTCAGGAGACCTTATGAAAAACGGTTGTGCACGCCAATGCCATATATTGTCTATCGACATATAAAGAATGCTCATGAGTCATAAATTATGTTTTAAAATATTTAGAATTCGAAGAAATCGTGCCGTTTTGATTATACTGATTTCATTACATTTTCAACATTTATGGCTAAGCAAAAATTATTAATTCAATTGTTAATACAGTCCAGTACCAGTACCAGTTCAAAGTTTCACGCTTTGCCGGTTTTTTTTTTAAAAATGGATCCAGAATCCAAGGTGGCGTCCAAAGAAAACATTTTATTTATTTCCGTTTAGTTTGTTAGAAATTGTAACTATTGCTTCCAAAATTTATTAATTAATTAAGCTGAATTTATTTATTATAAATGAGTCATTAGGATAACGTTACGATGGAAACGCTTTTAGTCCTAACCAATTAATTAATAAACCGATTTTTAAAGAATGTTAAAATATTGTTGGAATGGCAAATTTTTAAATTTTATTGCTAATGTACGATTTTAAGCCTCCGAAAAAAATAAAGCAAACAATAATAGAAAAAATACCTACAACATACCAACATACAAATGTATGTATATCAATCGTTTATGAAAGACTGCTGTTTTTATTATTATTGTTAAATATTGTCTTTTTATAGAAAATTATGTAACAATCCTATGGCAAGACAAGATGTTTGGGTCTCAAGATGTTTGATTACCGATAAATTGCTATATACTCGTACATACATACATAGATATCGAGAGATTATCGAGATTCAAAACGAAAACCAAACATTTTCACCGCACTGATTTATTGTTTGTTTAAAACATTACAATATATATTATATTATATAGTGCCAAATTGTTTAAAATAAATTATAAAAAATACTTTCTTAAATCTAAAACCAAAAAAAAATTTATACATAATATTATATATTCTAGTGATCCCCCCCCCCACTTTTTTTATGTAATATATCTTTAATAATATGTATTGTATAAAATATAATTATATATAAAGACTGACTTTTTTATTAACATTTATTGAAAATGTATAAAATTAGAATTTTTTTCAATCAAAATCGTAATCACTAAAATCACAAAAAATAAACATAAAATAAAAACTAAAAATAACTAATTTTTAATATTAATTTATAGCCAGGAATTTCATCTACAATATTAACAATAGAAATAAATCATCAAATAATATTCACATCGAATAGTACGAATTTATAATCACACAATTAATTAGTTAAAAAAAAAAAAGAAGACATTTTTACTGTAAATTAAAAATAATAATTAAATAAAAGTAAATTCAATGTAATCCGAGATGCTCCCATATTTTCCAAATAATGTGATATGTGTAAACAACAGTAAGATGTATGTTTGAAATAATAATTATTTAAAAAAAAACCAAAAAATAATACGTGTAAAAAATAATCTGTATATTTAAAAAAAAATAAAAAATTATTTGGCGTTATATAAAAACTAATAACAAAAAAATATAAACAAAAATTGCAATACCAAACCCAGTGTATGTTTAAACAATAAATACGATACGTACATATATAGACACAAAAAAATTGTTTTCAAAAATTTAAATTTTTAAATAGAAAAAAATTCAATAATTTCTAAAAATAAAATGGCATATGTAAAAATATGATATTGTTGTATTTGACATAATAAATTCTAGAATTATGTAGAAATTTACAGACAATTCGTTTTATTATCAATTAAGTATTTGAATTGAATGAATTCAGCGGTGCCTTAAACCACGAGTCATGATTGAATAGCAATGTATCTTCCATTCAAACGACTCGTAGACTGCGTAGATCTAACTACATTTCGAAGCTATCGAGTAAACTATCCCTGCCGCGCATTACAAGAACCACAAAATCACAACTTCGATCTGGCAAATCCAAATTGCTGAATAGCTATCAAAATAAACAACACTTCTTCAACTTGATACATTGATGATTAAATACTTGCACTTTTAATCTACAACAACAACAACATTGAAAAGCACTCCATGCTTGCCTTGAAGTAAGACGGGTCCAAAATGATAATGATTAAAATTTAAATGTCGCCAATTGACGTGATTTGCAAAGAAATTGTCTCTCCTACAAGTAGCTGTATTCATATTTGAAATAAATTACGTGGGTTAACCCTACTCCCTTTTTTGTTGTTATTTAGTAATAATTTTTTAGTAATAAATTTGTAATTTTTTTTTGTTGAAAAATTCATAAAATGAAGAAATATTTAAAAACTGAAAGCACTGAAAGTCCCCGAAAACCTCCAATTCTCACTTTTAATGGAAACTTATCCGAAATGTTTGGCAAAATATGAGTAAAAAAAAAATTAAGAGATCATTAATCATTAAATACTCACCGTATCTTGAAAGTTATAATCATTTTTAGCTATATTTCCATATTAATATTAAAAATTTCCCGTGTAAACCATTTTTCCGGTGCGAAGCAAACTCAATTCTATTGATAAATGTCATATCTGCGCTGCAGTTACAGTTATTTTCGTACTCGTATTTGAAATAATTCCTGTTTACAGTGTAGATCAGAATTTTTCATATTTATAGCCAAAAAATTGATTGTGTGTGATTGATAATATCAACAAAAATAATCAAAAATACAGGTAAGTCCAACTAATTTAGATACGGTAATATTGTGATATTTTTGCGAAATATTTTCATCGTGCTGTTAATTGGGTACAAAAAAATGGTTTAGAGTGTATTATGGATTGTGATGGACATTTTTTATGTTCCGCAAAAAATTTTCTCATACCGCATAAAAAAATATCGTACAGGTTTCAGGTTACGGGTTATAGGTTTCACTGTATCTTTTTAGATACATTGGGTGAGGCACGAAAATAAAAAAAAAAATGTTAAATTTTTTTACCCAAATATACGTCCTTGGACATTTAAGGGTTAAAAGAGACATACATCTAACGAAAAAGCACACACTGATTGGGGCTTGATTAATTTGTATATTCTTTCACAAATATACACCAATTTTTAAATAATCTTTAAACTCCCGTCTTCTGTCTAATCCATTCCCTGTAATAAGATACTTGTGTATAAACTCCTGGATAAGGAGCAATAGTACATGGTTTTTCGCTCCAAGAAACTAATCCAACCTGAATTCCTAGTACCAATAAAGGACCACCAGAGTCTCCCTGTATATTATAATAAATATTTTTATTAGTCATTTAATAATTTACGTATAAATGGTACGGTAACTTACGCTACATTGCCCTTTTCCACCCTCAGGAACACCAGCACAAATATTTGAATAATGAATTTCACTTTGATTATGTCTGGCAGCACATTCTTCATCAGAAAATGTTTGTAATTCTACTCGCTGCAGTGTCGTTTGAGCGGTTCCACCAGATCTTTCATAACCCCATCCGATTAATGTTGCTGATGAATTCCCAGCCGTATCGGCAAATTGCTCCAACAAAATGGCGTACTGTTTCACGTAAATAGGATATTCCAGCTATTTGAAAAAAATCAATTTCATTTAGTCGTTAATTATTATTTTATATTTAAGAAAAAACATAAATTTTACATACTTTCAGTAAACTGATATCATGTATTAATCTGTAGTAATTGTATCCTTCGTGTACTATTGAATAAGCAACGGGAACAATATTAGTGCCTTCCTCAGATATATTTGTGGAACTGTGTTGGACCGTATAATAACCTGACGATAAACTGCAATTTCATATAATTTTTTAAATTTTTCTACCCGATTGTCATATGTTCGTACTTTGATATACAGTGTGCTGCTGACAGAACCCATTCAGGACTTATAAGTGAAGCTCCACATGAATGTCGGCCAGATGGTCCTCTCAGGGATACCTAGAAAATTAATTTAAACTAACTAATGTAGAAACTAAACAAAATGATTCTTTGAAAATATGATTGTGTTCCAACATAAACTCTCTGTAATATTACTTGTGGAGTTTGAGCTAGAATCGTTACTTCTCTAGATTCAGATATTATAAATTAGACAAAGGGGTTATTAAAAATATACTTACCATAAATGGAAAGTCCCTA
Source organism: Platyura marginata (assembly GCA_026745375.1). Taxonomy (NCBI): domain Eukaryota; kingdom Metazoa; phylum Arthropoda; class Insecta; order Diptera; family Keroplatidae; genus Platyura; species Platyura marginata. Next base: position 11,698 of record JANSTT010010256.1, on the reverse strand, counting down.
ATATCTGCATCGGTTCCATTAACGACGCGACCAATTGGTGATGCTGTAACAGTCAAATATACAAATAAATAAAAATAAACCAGATGGATCGTAGGATTTTCTTACCCAATAGAATTTCTGTACAATAAATAATAAATAATAGACTGAAGTAAATCGATTTCATCTTTAAGATAAATTAACTTACATGTAATGCCTCTATGTAGTATCTTATAATTAACTAAGCTAGCTAATCGAACAACATTTTTACTTATTTATATTTCCAAGACAATGACTATAGATTAGATTGCAATGCTTTATCGTAACAACTGACTCGATTGCAATCAATAACTAATATCTAATACATAAAAGTGTGTGCACATATGTATGAAGGTATGTAAGATCAGGGCCGGATCTACCATAGGTTCAAATGGTGCATTGTAACCGGGCGCTACATTACATATTCAAAATAGAGGCGCCATATAAAAAAATAAATTTTATATTATTCCGATTCAAATAACAACTATTTACTTTAATTATTTATTATAAATTGAAAACATCAAATAACTATTTATTTATCTATAGACCTACTCTATACAACCTCAAAAAGATAAAATGTACCTATATAGGTATCTATACCTATCTATACCATTTATGCAATATATATAAACAAGGCTAAAATTCCATTGATAACATTTTTTTCTCTTATTAATGGGCGCTGTACTGTACATATATAATACTAAAAAATATTTTTTTAAATTCCTTAGCCGAACGACACCCCACGAAAATGGCGTAAAAAATTTGAAAAATTCGTAAGAAAAAAAACCAAATTGTATCAAGAGTTCATAAATGTCAGCAGATAACACAACCCAGAGATGGAGCTGCATTTATCGTTTCGAATACGATTTTCTTCAATCCGTATTTTTCGAGATAATTTAAAGGAAATTGGAAAATAGGAGTTTTAGGGGAAAATAGGTATTGTTTACGCGATAAATGAAAATTAAACTAAAATCACACCGTTATGGAAATTTGTCTAGTAAATGGGCAGTAGAAATTGTATTTTTATTTTTATAATTTCAAGCATATGGCTCTATGCTTGTTGAAATGTTTATTGGATTAGTGATTAGCTAACTAAACACATCCTTAAAAGCTCAATATGGTTATTGAGAAATTGCGATAGTACATATAATATTTTTGCTTGCCATCTCTAGCTAATAAATATGAATGTATGTGGGCTTGTACTAGTAAACGTACGTACGTACAGTGAATACAACCACTTTTTCCGTATTTCATAGAAAAATATGCTTTTCACAACTTTATAAAAGAAATTCTATACATATTTTACAAGATAAAGCTTTCTGCCCAAGTGGTACTAAAACTAGAAAGCATTGCAACCATTTCCAAAAGCTTTAGGCTTTTTAAAGCATATTGAATATTTTCACCACAAACAAAAATTACTTTCGAACAATTCTTGTTTCATAAAGCTTCGATTTCTACAAAAACATTGGATTTACATATTTGAATATTGACTTTACAGTGTACAAAATTTAAATATAAATAAAAAGTGCTTTTTTCAATTTATGTTTACGTAAGTCTATAGGATCATCGTTGATTTAATTCCAAAAATATATAATTAACTAATGCAGTTAGTAAGTTTTATCAGAATTGTAGATGTTTGAAAAATTGCAGTCAAATAAAATGACTCTAGCGCAATAATAGGTTTTAGTTCATTTTAGTGGTCATTGTCAGGCAACACCAGTTCAGGTAGATGTATTTTACAATGTTCGATCGTTCAATGATCGCTTATCGATCATATTAAAAAAAAAATAATTTACTAAGTAGAATTGGGAACTTGTTCTTTGATTTCACATTTTACTTAAATAAATCATTATTCATTCTAAATACAAGTAGGCGTAGTAAAATTTAAAGTTTGTGAATAAAAGTGAATATTTAGAATGTCAAATTTAATAAGAATTATGTAGTACACAAAACAAATTGGAATAATTAAATTTACTCTGTTTATACTAAAAACGAGAAATCTATTCTATTTTGAAGCTTGGGACATTTTCGTACCTATCAATATTTTTCTCATTTTCATGTTTATCTCCTATCATATCCTCCTCTGTTTATATAGAAAGGTTCTGGGCCATACAATACTTTAGCTTTAGATAAATAAATGTAGCCTTGTTAGCTTTAATCTACTAAATATATGAAACAAGTTTGTGTGCTTAACTTTGTTTGCATAGAGTAAAAACTGACTGATCTATTTTCGTCTAAATGCCCAATAACAAAGTGCACAATGCACATTTGATTTTTTTTAAAGTTTTTTTTGGCATTTCTTGGTAACCTATATTAACTTATTTAATTTTCTAAAAGTTTTGGTAAAACTTAACAGAATATATGACAAAAAATGGCTTACAATTATTTAGTAGTTAGTAGTGATAATTAATTTAATGTACGGTGCAAAAAATTAGGTCAAACTCATTTTTTTTTCATTTTTGATCAATTTTACTTAAAATTTATTTTTAAATTTTTCTCTTCTATTTTGCATGACTATCTATAAATTTTATTTTATATGATATTCTAAAAGCTCATTAGATTCACATTTCCGTTTCTCTCCATATAAATTTAAACAGTTCTAAATTGTAACTATTGTTTAATGAAGCCAGTGAGGCGTATAGCCTGTTGGTTAATAAATAAATAAATAATGCACAAATGCAGTTATAGAAAATGCCTCAGACATAAAACACTTAACTCAAATTCAATTAAGTCTTAGTTGATTGAAGAATGTTGTTCAACTTTCATAATACCTACAAAAATAATAATAATAATAATAATAATATATTAAAGAAATCTTAAATAAACGCCAAAATATCCTATAAACAAATTAATATCAAACCGCAAAATTAATTTCCTTTCAAATGCCATTAAATTAACAATTCTCAACTCTACAAAACCATAATTTCAAGTAAATTTATTCTTAATGAGCATGACCCACAAATTACCAGCCATAGAATCAACAATTTGTTTCACCTTATTACAACAAAAAAGTTCCTCATCCATTTAATAAAAGCCATCGGAAAAGCTCCGTAACCTGTTGCGACAAAGCTTTATAATAAAATATCAATAAATACGAGTAAATATAGGCTATGCCTATATGCATAACAAGTTCCTGTTGATCATGGCGCGCGACCTTAAAAATAATATGTAGCAGAAAAAAAAAAAAAAAAAAAATAGACGGATTTACTTTGGCCTTGACAAACAGGAGAAGTAAATCGGATGGTGTACTAAAATTGTTGTTGGGGTTTTAATAGAATCGACGGATGAGAAAATCATAGCGCATGCGAGTTTACCTATTAATGATTATCGCCCAGGTATACTGGTACAAGGGAGCACAATCATAAAGTGTAAAATATGTGCTTTCAATGAATCGATACACGTTTCCCTTGAAATGGAATTTGTATACGTTTTGTAGACAAGGTGAAAATGTTTTCAATCAAATCTCAGGTCGGTTACCGTTTGAGAAGTCTTTTTAAATTGAGTTATTTTGTTTTTCACCCCATTCACATGGTGGTGTTTATATATATATATATATATATATATATATATATGATGGTGGTATATGAGAGGAAAATATTTTATTGTTTTTTAACATGTGCACAAAATCATACACATCACGTATAAATTATCCACCTTTAGTTGCATGTATAGAGTGGGGTTTTGTAATTGCATGTTTCTTGTGTACCGAAAGGGATAGATAGAAATAGAAAATTGTTATATATAAAAGTATTTAGTTTATAAATGGTCGGTAACATTTTACTATGAACTATAGATGAAAATAGATAAGTTCTACATACTTAAAATTGAATCATTTTGTAATGTAATGGTTGAATTATTATTCAATCAACAACTGACAATAAGCCATTTAGGGGGAATTAAATTTTGTTTTCAATAATAAATGATGTTCAATAGGTTCCTATATTAGGTAGGGGTCGTGAGAACCAATCATCGTGGGACTATTTGAAAAAAATACAGAGATCATTTTGATGGAAGAAACGAAAAAAAAAAATTTGGATGTTCGTCAAAGTAAAATCTTGATGGTTTTCTAGCGATTTTTTAAAAAGAAACACAATTTTTAAATGTTAGTAAAAAATTAATTCTCTAAGGTTCATACATTTTTAACATGAAAAGATTAGCCAAAAAAATATAGAAATTCGAGTGAATTTCTTCAGTAAGACATTCTTTATGTTACGAGTGCGATAATATATTTTTTAAAGTTAAACCGCCAAAACAAAGTTTTTTTTTTAAATAGTCCCACGATGATTGGATTACTAATTCTAATATACAATGGGGAATTCCCGATTAACTCAAGATTTTTTTAGATAGATAAACATACTTATTCTGGAAAATTCATCTTTGGAGATTTTTGTTTGAGACTTTTATTAATTAAAATCTAAAGGTACTAAAATAAGACTAGTAGAATTTTACATTCAATGGTGAATGATTGGAACGGAATAACGATAAAGTTAGGCGTCCTACAACATGGTACTTTTTAACCCTAAAGAATACGAAATATTTTACTAACGCAAAGGCACAAAAGGGGCCTGTCAGACCCTGTTAATAAACCTCTTACTACAATACAAATAAAAGCTTATTTTTACTTGCAATCTAATCGCGCCATCATTCTTCAAAATTGAGAATTGAAAAAATCCAGAAAATTGCTTATTATTGTGTTGAATAAAATACATTTTTAATATTTTCTTTGGATCTTTTATTGGTAAGATAATCTCTGTTAAGCATATAAAAAGTTCTAGTTGATAAAGCCAGAAAATAAAACTTTTATGCGACATTAAACATGAAGCAGGGCTCGACAGGCCCCTTTTATATTCTTTAGGGTTAAACGTGGTTTCTCACAAAGTCGAAATAGTGAGCACATTTTTCTTATAACGCTGTGTTTTTTTACCAATTACGCCTGCGCATAATTTAATAAATGGCATTAGCAGCCAGTATTATATTTCCTATAACGCGATTTTCGACGTGGTATTTTGTCGGAATGTATTTAACGCATTGTAGATGGCCTACATGTGTATGTTATTCTTAATTCTCATTATTATTATTGAATATGTTATTCTTAATTCTCATTATCATCATCAGTAACACCACAGCCCCGAGTGGGTCTTGGCCCCCTCTAACAAGCGCCTACATGCCTGGCGGTCGCGTGCATCTTAAGTCTAGTCACGAATACCGGCTATTCTTGCATCTCCTCGGACGCAGTCTGTCCACCGTAATTTTGGTCTTCCTTGTCTTCGTACGCCACCTCGAATTACTCTCCAACATCTTTTGACTGTGCTTTCTTTATCCATTCGTATTATGTGGCCTGTCCACCGCATCCACACTATCTTAATGGATTTGTTGACGTTTTTGTTCCCATTTAATTCGTACAATTCTCCGTATTCTTAATTCTGATAACACAAAAAAGGCTAAACAGACATACATAGTCAAGTGACTTTCAAAAATATTAACTACAACTAAAAAGTAGAAGAGTTTGGTAATCTGTATTCAACAACATGGACGACCTAGTGTATTAAGATAGTATTGCTGATAGAGTTCAAAATGTACATAAATTTACATAAAGTATTGACTGATTTTAATTAATATGAAAAATGCTTCAAGGTTTTTAAAAATCTATTTTTTTAATTTGTCTCTAAAAATCTATTTTTTGTAGGTACTAGATTTGTATATACTCGTACATATGTACTTAATTATATATATGTATGTATATAAGATTAAAACGATTAAGTCAGCCTTTAAAACTCTTGTGTAGAATTTATTGTTGAATACCTTTAAAGCTCTTAATACCATTGGGGTTTGAATTAGAATTATTATCATTTAAAATATTTACATAACTTCAGGTTAAATTGTAAAAAAAAATCAATGATTTCTTTGGTAAATAACTTACATATGTATTTCTGTTCTACTTATATACCTAGTTAATAATCCAATAATCTTAGTATTAAACATTTAATATTTATTTATTTTAATTCCCTATTGTCTCGGTTTGTGGCTTTTTATTTATTAATTTGACATTCATATTCCGTAATTTTCCTTATTTTTATATTTTGTCCTAAAGAAAAACAACATTACCAAACATATGTATGTAGGTATAGAAAAACATTTTTGTATCTATAACTACATACTACATACATGCATATAAATATATAGTCCTACACCATTTATCCCATTTATATACAAGGATGGCCTAACTTAAATTGATAATTCAAGAATATACTTTGGTGAATAATAAATAAAATAAAGAAGAAATAATGGCACGTTTTCCCCAAGCACCTTCATTAGCATGTCATTCACGCTGCAAACTTCACGGTTCGTTCACAAAGAAAATTCAGATGGTTTTTTTTCTGCTTTCTTACAAAGTGCTGTTTAAAAAAGTATAAATGTTTAAGGAAATAACACTCCTCCTCTATTCAAAAAAAAAAAAAAAAACAAAACAAAACCCCAGTTAGCGCTAAGTATTTTCTATATAAAAATGTAGGTATAACTGAAAGAGAATTTCTATTATAACACAATACAATAGAATAGATTTTAAGTGAAACTGTAGATAAGAAAGTTGGTTGTGTGTGAAATTTGAATTTCATAAAAAAGAATAATTTTCTTGAATGCAATTTATAATGCCACATGAACTGTAGAATTGGAAGTGAAGAAAAGGAAGTGCAGTAAAATTGAAATCATTTTTGTCAAGTGTTTTTATTTATACACGCATGGGTTATTCCGTTATTGTATTACTTTATAGCAAATAATTTTGTCGACGCTATTTTTAGTCCCCTCTCCTATAAAAACTCATAAAACATATTTATTTATTTTTATTTTAATAAAATGTTTTTTTTTATTTCATGTCAACTTTGTATTATCATGCTTTATGATAAAATCGATGCCAAATATAAATAACAATATTGTCGCGTTCCATATGCTCTACCTAGCGAACAACATTTCCTCTATTTTTTTTTTTTTTACCAATATTTCAAGTCATGTTCTAGAATTCTGTGGAATAATATAGGAAAATAAATCCAAATAAAACCAAACCAATGTATGCATACATCAAACAATGTCAGTCAAAAAATGAATAATTGAAAACATTTTAAGCGCGAACGTGAAAATGTGTATTGTGAGAGATAACTAACGATACAGAAGAAGGAAGGGAATGTTTTTAACAATCCTTTATTCTTGTTGATAAATAATATGTTGTGTATACAGCGATGTAGCTGTATTTGTATTTACACAATACATTTACATATATATTTGTATAATAATTTAGAAAAAAATGTACATTTGTAGAATAGAATTGTAATTAATCATTATTGTGCTAATAATTCTTTCAGAAAAATAATTTCCATGAAATGTCATGATTTGCGGCGAAAAGTGATCAATGATTCCGAACTGGTTTCTAGACGTGTGGATGAACAGATGGCCGATTTTAATTAATTCCTTGAATATTTATTTAATCGTGCATTATTAGTGGTGGCTGAGAAGGGCAGAAAAGCTATAATGTTTTGAACTTTACCGAAAAGTCACGTTAGACTGCAGACTAAAATATTTATTTCACAATTCTGAGCCCTTTAAATTTGTTTCCTATATACTCAATTGATATACGGGTGGAAATAGACTGTCTTTATACAATACAACAATCAAGCAATAAGAGGGTGCAGAAATCAAGAAAACTTATAATTTAGTTAAATTAATACTTTGTGGTAGACTTTCTATTGTTGTACAGAAATTTTAGTCAAAAATGAGAGGAGAAGTTTTTGGAGAATTTGACGCTTATGCTAAAACCATAAATGTTTCGTCCCATAATATTCATCATAGAAAAAATATCTTCGTGATCAAGATTCCGGCCAAACTGCTAAAGCTAGAAAGCTTGTAGTCCTAGAGCAGAGATCTCTATTGATTTTTTAGCAAATCGAACAAGGTATAGAGGAGGCTGTGGTACAGTATATGCCTAATTTTGATATTTAAACAATTATGGAGAGTACAAAAATGATTCCATTCATAGACCAAAAAGTTCTACGACAAAGTTCAATTTTATGCAATTTCTAGGGTTTTTAATTATTAACTTGAAAAATATTTAGATTACGGAAAAAATAATATCATCAAAATGTATGGGCCTTAAAGTGTTAACTTTTCAAAAAAAAAATAATTGCCAAAAATGGTGGAAATTTAAAATAATATAAAAATACAAAGTATTAAAACCTCATCTTCAATATTGGGAAAGTTCGAAATTATGCCACTATTTAAGAAATCGCCAAAAAAACGGTGAAAATGTTCTAATTTTTTCTAATTTTCTTCCATCAAAATGATCGACATTTTTTTTTTAAATAGTCCCATGATGATTGGATCATTAATTCTCTAAAGTTGCCACTAACCAAAAGATCTAAAAAATATTTCCAATAAAATTCAAATAATATCTTAATGACGTCAATAATTCCAATATGAAGAAGGTTGTATTGGTGTTCCATTGTTTAGCATCATCTACCTTGACATGGGAGGTGTAAATATAGTTATGGTTTCCTTTTATACAATCTATCAGTACATGAAATAACGGTCCTACCGAGTACCGTCTTCGTAATCTCGTATTCTAAAGGAAGCTTTCTATAAAAGGCATGTTTACAATGTTTTCAATTTGAGTTGTGCGTTGACAACGGCAACCGAGTATTAGCGATTATTTTTTATTAAAAAAAGTTCATTTCATATTTTTTATAATTTATAGGTAATCCCTAATGCTAACACCAAACGCACGATCACAATATAATAACTGGGGGAAAAGTCTCATCTTATTTCAATATTCAATGTTTTTAATATAGCGGTATACCGTCAGATTTATATTAATGGCGGTTATGTGTAACCTAGAGCTTTTCTGTCGCTATAATAATTTATCTTAAAAAAAAAACAAACCCCTAACCCCCATATCATAAGGTAGTACGGTAGTACAGGTATATAAAAATGTTTTGAATTTCAGGATAATAATTATACGTTTTGAACATATAACTTGATAATAACCGCACTCATAATACATACTCTGAATATAATACCAGGAATTTTATCCAGAGAATTGGGTCCATGACCTAAATAAAGAAATAGGTCACCGAGTCAATGTCGCTAGTGAATATGGGTGGTGGCTATATTATACCTTGTTCTTGTGAACGCACCATTTGTTGCGCAATTCTCATATTATATGCGAAATATTATGAACCACCCCCAATCCTTCAATATAATGTAATAAAAACAGATGTAAACCAGGCTCTACAGGTACATATAATCAAAAAGGAAATTGTTTATGAAAAATAATATTTGTATGGGAGTAAAACGGATTCAACAATATTTATGAACATATTTTTGGGTTTTGATTATGAGAAAATATTTTAATAGGTGCTCAGCTCAGTTTATGTCTTGATCGTTTGTATGGAATGTACAAAGATAACATTTACTAGGTAGTAAGTAATATGAAGAAATTTTTAAGTTTTTGGGATTATACTCGTATATATGTACAGTACATAGATATATTTTCAACTTCTGTCAATTACATGTAGAAAAGGGTGGGCGAAAAAACGTCTTTCTTTAAGTTTAGTTTTTATTAAACTTTGGAATGATTCGTACCAGAATTTTATTTTGTTTTTTTGCGATTTACCTTTCACTAAAAAAATATACAAGTTGTGCTAAATAGAATACCTCCAATAATAGTGTACCACTGGTGCACTGGTATACGATTAGGTAAAATTTGCCAAATATAAATCCGCTTTTTTTTTCTAATGAAATTGCCATCCGAAGAGAGAAGTAAAACCAATTTAGTTTGAATCTCCCGAATCTTCTACTATATGTAGATGTAGAATCTAAATTTAGAATCAAAAAGGCGTTGTTACTACATATAGGAGAAGGTGGGGTAAGGCTGGGTACCCATAATATCTCGCCACCCGAACAAGCCAATCGGTATAGCTTATCAAGAGCTAGACGTCAAAAACAGACTTTGTGTTTAAGAACTAGAACAAATAATGTGATTTTGTGCTATTTACTAGTTTTTAACCTGGTGACAAATGTAAAAAAAAACTCTGTGGAAATTTAAAAATATTTATTGGTAACGCATACTTAATCTAGCTGTAAGATGAATTATTATATTTAATTCTAGTTTTTAGACATCAAACCGTAACTACTCCATCTTGCCCTACCTTCCTCTACTTAGTAAAAAAATTATTTATTTACCTAGCCCGTTTGCAACTCTTTTCCCGCCCCTATTATCACAATAAGGGTTTCGAAGAACTTTTGAAAAGGACAGATTAATAAAAAAAATTCTAGCAAAAAACAAAATTTTAACTTTCCTTGGCAATAAAGTATTTACTTTTGATCCTGTTTACGAAATATTGATTTACACTATACATTCAAAAATATTTTTATGTAATTAATGACATTTTTTAAAAAATAACCTATAAGTTTAATTATAAAAATATTTTAATATAATTTATTTTATTCACAAAATTCCCGAAACCTAAAACTCACAATTCGCTATTAATTAACTTTGACATTTTTACGTTCATATATACAATTATACATATAGCATATACAATACAAGGCTCGATTTGCATGTTTTAGTACATTGATGGCGAACCTATGACATGCGTGTCGAAGGTGACACAGCAAGACACGCAACCGTTATCGCACAATGTATACTTTCGAAAAAATACTATTTTTTTATTGGGCATTCAAAGATGGATAGCAAAGAAAATTGCATCGCCAGCGTGCTCAGTGGAGAAAATTAATTTCAAGACAGCATCAGAATTCGACTTGAAGTCCAAACTTGAGAATATAGAAAGAAATCGTTTGGGAAATAAAAAAGAGTACCGTTACAAGCAGGAAATTTTGAGTGCCTGGAACCAAATGACAGACACTTTTAGCACTGTGAAGAATCTAGCCATGGCTTTATTCACAATTTTCTCCTTTACGTATTTTTTTTACCAATAAAAGAAACACAGATGAAGTTGCCAGCGGTTGTGTTGATTTAAAGTGCACGAAATACCAACCTTCAATCGAAAAATTATTTGTTTTCGCTTTTTTAATAAATAAGCATATTATTGTATTATTAATATAACACTTATTTACTAGGCCTGTAAATATCACAAAAATTAGGGATATTTCAATATGTGACACGATACTCTATTTAATTTAGATATTTATTAAATTTTGACACGTCGAGCTTAAAAGGTTAGCCATCACTGAATTAGTAGATAGAATCTGAAGGCGGGTAGAAATAAGAAGGCGTATTATTTTCATGATAGGTCGACTATTGTAATAATAATACAAATTGCAATTATTTTGGCAGACAAATTATCTCGATAACGAAAACTCCTGGATGTGAATGGACGCCGTACGAGTGTTTTATTTAAATGATGGAGAGCGGTTGGGCATCTTTGATACGGATATTTTTTTTTACTCCTATATCAAAGTAGGTTTAGGTTTTAGGTTTTAGGTTTAAGTAAGAAACCTTGAATATCTGTTAGATGGATATTTTAGAAAAATAAATCATTCTAGGTATATTGTCTGATTGTTTTAAACTTTTCTAAAATTCTAACAGGGCAAATAATATAAATACAGTGGTGTCGCGATAATTCGGACAATTAGAAACCAGAGCCTGTCCGAAATATCGAATTGTCCGGATTTCCAA
>JANSTT010010245.1:0-24908 GCA_026745375.1 Platyura marginata | reverse complement strand
CACCCGGCCTCAGATTCAAATTAACATGCCAGAGAAAAACATTTTCATGTTTTACCCCAGTCGGACTTGAACCCGGGGGAGGTCCCAAAGGCTCCAAAGGCAACCACTCAATCCACTGAGCCATTTGGTCGGTCTTGACAAACTTACGTACCCGCCGTAAATGGCAAACGTCAAAAAGAATGACACAAGGGTGCGGTAGTTTGTGAAATGAGTGCATTTATTGCAAAATAATCGATTTTGAGAAACACGTGCGTTCGTAAATATGTACATCAAAAAATTTATAATCGAAATAAAACACTAAATATTTTTATTTTTTTTTGTATTTCTATGACCCACCGAAAAACTATAAACTAGGCGAAAGTAAAATTCCAAAAAATTCTATTGATTATTAATTTAAGCAGCAACGATCGTTCCCATACCCGTCCATTTTGTGTGTTTTCTCCACGTTTCAAACAGAGATAACAAGATAACTCAAAAACGGGTTGAGAACGAAATTTTGGATTTAAGCTTTTTTGGATACCGAAAATTCTGTTATTGCAAATGAACAAAAACCTTATCCGTAACTTTTGAACTATGCTAAGAAGAAAATTTACAGCTTTAAGGTTAAGGAATCCACAAAAAGATTAAATAGTAAATAAATCCTTAAATCCTACTTCAACGTGGTAGGTAGTATTAAAATTAAAAATTAATTTAACCAAGCAAAATTACAGCTCTTCGAAGAACAACAAAAATTGAAAAACAAATTATGAATGGTTTAGTAATAAGACACAATGACAGTGGTTTATAATCATTTTCTTCATTGCATAAACAATTTTCTGATATAACAACTCTTTTAAAGAAAAACCAGCATTTTTCCCTCTCTCTCTCTATCCCTCTCTTTGTAAAATATCCCTCAGCATTGTATTCCCGCAGTGCTACATAAAGAAGGAAAACTTTCTGATTGATTTTGATCTGATAATATGTATATTCTTGCTTAAAGTTATTTGTATATTGTTTTACAACCTGATTCCGTTTCCCCTCAAAACTGAAAACTTCGCTATCGAAACATTTATCTTGCAAACAATTCAAATAGTTTGGAAAATTTATTGAAATATTTAACCCTTTCTTTTCTAAATTAAAATTCTTATCGGCTATATATGCGCGATGTTTTCTGAAATTGATGTTTCTCTATAACTAACTATACATAATAAAACGTAATTAATTGCAATTTAATATTTATGATGAAGATGATGAGCGATGATTTATCGCATGTGAAAATTAAAATTACATAAACGTTGTTTGTTGCATAATTAAATATATATAAGAGGAAAATTATGTTGAATTTCGATATTGGTATCTACAACTATTTGTTGGAAATTAAAAATAAAAATAAAAATACATAACGAGCATACGTAGAGGTAATGTTAGCATAGAGCATCGACAGGGAATTGCTTACATTACCGTAGGCGATCGTTACAAATTATTGTTTTAATTCCTAGCTCGACGAAAGATCAAAATTTATAGAGGAGCAGGGTTATTTCGAATTTGTTACATTGGTTAGCAAGTTTTGGTTATAAATGAAACAAATGTAGGAAACTAATACGATTCTCTCCAATTCAGTTTAGCAGATACATGACAAGCAGGGTTGTTAAAGTAACACAATTTTTTTCGAATTTCTTACATTGGTTACTAAATTTTGGTAACAAACTGGTATTAAATGAAAAAAATGTAACAAATGTAGCAAACTAAATAATACGATTCCGTCCAATTAAGTTTGATGTGACACATAAAATAACACCATCACAAAAGACATATTCAGAATTATTCCGAATTATTCCAGAATTTGGCGAATTGGCATCAACCATTGTGTCGAAAAATAAGTATTAATTTTGGTAACAAATACATGTAGCAAATGTAACGTGATTTTCATCATGTAACATTTATATTTGTTGCCCGTAACAAATTAGTTATTTTATCGATCATTTGTTACTTTAACAACCCTGTAGAATGTAGAGGATGCACTACAGCACTATTCCTACTGAACAACACTTGTAGGGTATAAAAAAAAACAAAACAAAATTTTTTTGCTTCATTTGAAACAAATTTTATTTTTTATGCACTAATGTATGCCCATACCATACACAATGTCCCCATCTAACGTCCACACACTAAGCTACTATAACCATTATGAAAAATCAGCTGTTTTTTTCGTAATTCATTTAAGGTGGATTAATGATTTCTGTTACTAATTGTGTTTTGTGTATGTAAAATGTGCATGTCAATGTGCATCCTACGCATATATTTTGTTTATTTAATTTGTAAAAGTATTTTCTGCATGTGAAGACCATACATTCTATTACATATGTTACAGGAGTGTAATTTTGTTCATGTACTGTACATGTACAATTGTACATATATGTATGTACTTGGGCTATTGTTCATATATTGTGCATGGATTATTCATATTGCACGAAATTTGTTCGGAGTTTGTGCAAGTGTTGTGTTGAATATTTGTGTGCAAAATTTGATAAAATTGAAATTTCAAAAACGATCCATAAAATTATACACAAGATAAGGGAAGAAATATTTTTTTTAAAAAAAAAGGGTTCTTCACCTTCATATATAATCTTTTAAGTCCATTCCCAAACATATAAAAAAAATAGGACACATTTAGACCAAATAAGAATTTTTTTTTGGATAATCCATAATTTTTTTTTTTTTTTTTAACTACAATCAACAAAAAAAAATCTCATAAATATGACAGAATTTTTTATTAAAGAAATAACCCTTTTCCTGATATTAAATAATAGTTATCTACATTTTGTGCTCCCGAGAGAGAAAAAAACGATCCTTTTCTTATTTAACATCAAAGAAACATCCATTCGAGCATATAAATGTTCAACAATTATGTCTATATACTGTGTAGCTCTATGTGTAACCTCTTGAAGATTTTGAGAACATTTTTTACAAAATACCAGAAGAAGAAGACGAGGATTGTAAGGAAAAAAAAAAAAAAAAATCGTCCATTCCAATTTAAGACAAATTCAACGAATGGCGTGTAGTCAATTTATTTTATTATTTTTAAACAATTTATCATCTTACTAAAAATAAAGAAAAACAAAATTACAAGAATTTGTCTCCTCTCTACTCTTGTTTTACTGATGAATGTTTTAAAGTGACATTGCAACATTTTGAAATTGAAAAAATTTGATAAATGTTCTTGGAATGTGACATTCTTAAAAGTCGGATATTTTTTTTTTTTTCTTATACAAAACAAGATTAATTTAATTAGGAAAATAGGATTTACATGCGTAAGATGGGCTTTTAAGTTTGCGAACAAAAAAAAAAAAAAACAAACAAAATTTCATATTGAAATGAAAAAAAAAAATGGAATTTTTTTTTTGTGTGGCTCAAAAGTAATTACTTGTTTTGGATTCGTTTGATTATATGAAATTATAGAATTTTTTTTTTTGTGTTTTGGTGCGACTGTTTTTGATTGAATTTTGTTTTGTTTAAGATTTCAGGTGGGTTGGTTATCTTTTGTGTAAAGAATTGTAATATTCAACATTAATTACCATAATTGGATAATTTCGTTATATAATAATAATCTTTTATTTACGTTTTTCTTTGAAACAATTAATTAATTGAATAATACTTTAAATAATTAGTTAAAGACATTATGTTTTTAAAATTTTTCTGTCATCTATGTTGGTAACCTAATAATCAAGGTATTTTCATTTCTTTTTAAAATTAAAAAAAAACTTACTCAAAATTCACAAAAATATTAACTTTTATCGATTTTATGACCCATTATCTCCAATTACCTCAGGTTATATCCTTGCAAGGAATTTCTGTAGTTATCGAAATAAAGTACCAAATGATATTTTTTGTTAGAAAATTATTCGTAACATTTTTAATTTAAATTTTTTTTGCCTTAAGAATTAAGCTAATGCTATTAAAAGTTCCACGACCTACCGTTATGGCGCTTCAATCAACAAAGTTTTTAGTCATTTACTCGAAAAATATTTGGCTCACCGAAAAAATCAATATGACGAAAATGATAGAGAATAAAAAAAAAATGAAGATTCCATTAATATACCGAATAGTTTCACTATCTACCTTTATGGCGTTGCAATCAATTTTTTGTAAATTTTTAAGGTTTTTAATCATTTGTATTGAGTTTACTCAATATTTCTCTGTTGTACAGACAAAATAGACACAAACAAAATTATAGATTATAAACAAGGTATCGGCGTTTGTTAGTTTTTTTTTGTTCATAATTGATGTGAAAACTTTTAAAAAGCCAGAAGTTTTTCAATTTCTAGCGAGACATTTTTAACAAATTTAATATTAATTATATACCTATTGATTGTGCATGATTTAAAATGTTAAATTTTTTTGTGACACACTGCTTCATAGATTGATTAAAATGTTTTTTTGAAATATTTTCGAAATTTTCTTTTCTCTTCACAATTATTTATACTCTAAAAATTCGTTCTTTCATTTTTGTCTAAAGTAGAAATTTACAAGACGAATCAAAACCACCGGGGGGACAAAATTAAACCACACATTTATGATTGATATTTAATTGACTGTATACGAATATCATGACTTTAGAACATTTTGTTTTATTAGGTATTTTTGAGGGATGATTTTTTTGTTGTTGTTGTTGTTGTTGTTTTGTGTCAATTTTTGTTTTATTTCTGGTGATATCTAAATAAATTACAAATGTAAGATATAAACTTTTAGTTCAAAAGTAATTTCTAATTTGTATGTACAAAAAGTGTTAAGACATCAAACACGGTCGCGGCAGTGGCGGGGTGTTACATCAGTAAAAGTTACGTAGAAACTTTTCGTCTGTGCTCTCTCTGTAGAGGAAAAAGATGAAGTAGAAGAAGAATGAACGCGAGGTATACGCATTTTGCTAATTAATTGGATAAAATATTCAGGTTCAAAAATATTTCGGGATGACGGCATGAACGGCTAGTGTGGGGGAAGGGGGAATTGTGGCGGAAGGCGTGTAATATTCTATATATACACAATGAATTAAAAATTATTCAAACGAAAATAAATTTCCCATTAAACCTTCAAAATATTAAAAACAACTTTTTATTAATGACCCTATGCTGATCAACAGAATATTCGTTAAGGCAGAGCCCGAGTAATAAAAGCTTTATGTAAGTATTTTGATGAGGGTTGGATTTGAGTGTTTTTCTTTGAACAGTTTTTGCTGCCGTCATTAACGTCATTGTTTTTTTTGTACCTGTGGCCGTGTGTTTTAGACAAATTTAAGTTAATTACGCGGAAAACGTGTTGTTTTTTAATTAATAAAGGTGAAATTACCGTTTTTTTTTTTTTATTTGGCTAACGTAATTAACCTTACACAGCGCCTTTTATGTTTAACGAGCTAATATATGTTGGTATATTTAACAAATTTTTGTTTTTTTTTCTTCTGTATGCGAAAAATCCTCTTTTATTATCTTTTTCGTAACACACACACACACACACATATTTTCGACTAATCTCTGGCACATTATGTAAGCCAAACGACCCTTATTCTTTTGGCAGTAGTTTATACATACATATCGTTATATACATACAAGGTAGTTAAAAGGAGTACTTTAATTCGTTGTCTTCTTTCTTAGAACTTTTTTTCTTCTTCTTTTTTTTTTTGAATGTAGAATGTAAATGCTGGCTTATGCATGTGAAGTCATACCCATCAGCTTATACAAGTATATAATGTGCTCTCCGGTTGCAATGACTTTCTTTTCTTAAAAAACTTGTCAGATCATCTTCTCGTGACTTCGTGTCTAATGTGCTATGCAATATAAAGTTTCTTCGGCAGTGTTATAGTCATGTAACAGTATAGTATACTAATAGTATGTATATAAAAAGAGACTGCATTGTCAACTATCCTATATGTAGATATTTTTGCCAGTATACGAGTATGTAGATGGAGCTAGAGTGTATTAGAATCTTAAGTTCACTTCCTTTGTTAACAATTTTCAATATCATTTGTGATACGTGTCCTTAAACATGTTTCCTTTAAAACATTTTTTTTTCTTTTTGTAAAGGTTAGGATAGGTACTTTGGCTGTTCCGATTTGTATCAAAGATATAATTCTTCGATTTACATTTGAAAATATGTAATTTATTTTTGAAATTTTGTAGTGAATGATAAATGTTTTCAATTTAAATGTAGTTTTTCGATAAACTTTCTTTTAAACATTTTCTTTGTAAATATATGGAAAATATCCCAAGACAAATTCATAGATACATCTCACTACCTATACAATTCTTTAGGATGGTTGAGCCAAATCTATCGATCGTAGTATGAAATCATCCTAACATTGTTAATGTAAAATTGAAGTATTTTTTTTTACGGTTTGTATCCCTGCGTTCTAGAGGCTTGTAATTAAAAAAAACATTGTTTTTTCGTATCTACCATACTAACATCACGTAAACGGGGACAAAATCGCTCCTCCCCGGACAAAATCTTCCCTGACAGAATTCTCTTTTTCCAAGAAAGATTTTGTCCGCTTAAAAAAAAAATTATCAGGGAGGATTTTGTTCAGGGGGAATTTTGTTCTAGAACCACTAATATCAACGTAATGGTACTTTCTTTTTATCAGTGGATACAGACCAAAATGATTTATAAATAAATGATGTGTATTCAAATAAGTTCGTCGACGCTCTATTTGACATTATGACTCTTAATCAATAAAATTGGTTTTGTTTTTTAAAAAAAGGACATTTTCCCACACACTATTCTTACAAATATATCTGTATGTAGAAAAATACCACATCGATCAATATATATTTATAGAAATCTGACCAGGATTTACACACTTCCGTATTAGTTGGCAATATTGTATTTCAGAATTTTCTATCGCATCATTTACCATCCTTAATGTTGTAAGCTCCATTAATATACGAAAGCCATAGAACTTAAACAAAACAACAGCCATAAATTTAGTTATAATATCCTTTGACAACACCGCATTTGTTCAATGAAACATTTTCTTTCGTATATACGTATACGATGGTCGTCTATTAGGTAGAGGTATGTATATATAAAATACAATTATAGTTTCTTATAATATTATATAGCGTTGAAACGAAATTTTATCTGAAAATCCAATCACATCAGCAAATATTATGAAATTTGCAGACTTAACGCGTAAACACAATAAAGTCACAATAAGAAAATTTCCAACTGTGCCCATTGGCTGGCAATAATAATTTCTGTGCCATAACCTACTCATGGAGAAAAGTAATAAAAATTTGGAGTTCCAAACCCCCCGCTCCCTTTCCACTTTCTTTTCTCATCTTAGCAATTTCAATGGGATTCACATGCGGCAAACTAACAGTAATAAATACATACGATGATGATGTGTAGTATATGGCAATTTAATTGGATTTTCTGATCACATCCATTTCCAAAATAGATTAATTTCTAGAGTTATGTGTATCGAAACGATTAAACTATATTGTTAATATATTATTTGCAATAATAAACAACAAAGATCTATCAATATTATACCTTGCCTCTATAGATATAAATAGACAAACAACCTTATTGGCTTTGAATTTGGAATATATTAATATGATAGGGTCAGGTGCGTTACATCGACCAAATGGATTAGACGGATTCATCTATACATGTATATATATATATGTTATATGTGTTTACTACTATACTTATATCCGTCTCTATGTATAGTTGGGTGAGGTAACGTAAAGCATAAACATACATTGAACCAAATAAAGGCAACGTTAATTGATTGTATAATCCTGTATTATATTATGTAAATAGTCCAATTAATATCACGATCCGCATCCTGTAAATTGTTTGAATAAAGAGGGGTCGTTTAATTTATGTTCATGTGTACGAACGCCATAAGCCAAGAGATGCGATAACTTTGTTGTTTGACATGTAGCTCAAGGGAAAATTGCTTTAAATATGAGCAACTTATTACCAGGTTATTCTTATTCATCAACCCGGAGACTTTTGTTTGTTATCTACCTGGAATGTGTTTTCGGATGTATAATCCACCATTTTTGGAAAATGGTGAAATTTGTTATTTTTAATGTGTGCAAAGGCAACTTACCGTGTCTCCCGGGGGCTGATTTAAGAGTTGATTAGAAACATGTGTAGGTAATCTTGTGAAACTCAGGTGTGGGTATGTGCCACAGGAAAGACGGGGAGAACGAAAAAAAAAATATAAATAAACACACACACACACACAGAGAAACTTTCTCATCTTATATTAAATGTAGGTACGCACTGTGCAAATAAAGTGGAAACGAAAACTTTTTATGGCCATATTAACGTGACAGTTTAACCGTTACTCATTAACTTAACTTTTCTCAAAATATTCGTCTTTTTTTTTGCTGTGACCTTAACCTTTAAATATTTTCATGATTTTTATATGTACGGTACGTGTACAATGATGCCCATCAAAATCTTAATTCTCTTCAATAAATATATGTACAGTACATATTTGTCTTAAAATAATAAGTTGAATTAACTCCCCAGACCGCTTCTAATCCGATTTTATATGACGGGATATAATTCACAGAGGTATTTAACATTTGCGGCAATCGCTCGGTCCAATCTGTAGTTGAAAGATAGTTCAGTATATTTGCGTGATCGGCGCTACAAAACGTTTTGTTTAATATATATACAACAGTTGAAAGTGAAAGTTGATCGAAAAAATAATTATCAAAATTAGAGGAGTTAGAGGGTTAAGTATAAATTAATCAAGCTATTAATCTATCTAAATCATCTCTACCAAATAGCTCATTTTTTGGGTGTGAATTTTATCTACTATACAATATACATAT
Source organism: Platyura marginata (assembly GCA_026745375.1). Classification (NCBI taxonomy): domain Eukaryota; kingdom Metazoa; phylum Arthropoda; class Insecta; order Diptera; family Keroplatidae; genus Platyura; species Platyura marginata. Next base: position 16,083 of record JANSTT010010245.1, on the reverse strand, counting down.
CTTAAGGGCCATTTTCTCTATATATGTATGTCTCATCAAATGCGAAAATTCAAGCATTTATTTTTAAGTGGGTGGCAGAGACCCATCTGCTTCATATGATGCATCGCCACTGACACAATTTAATGTCAAACTATACATACATATGACCATAGGAGTATGATTTATTGATTATGCCTACCGGGGTATATCAACAATATATGTAGGTACTAAATCTTAGTATGGAATCAAATGGTAGTTGTGTCTCATCAAATTGCAAATGATTTTAAATACAGCAGAACCTTATTAATCCAAACCCCATTAATCCTGACATCGCTTAATCCGCACCGGCGTTAAAAATAAAATTATAATAAAGAAAAAACGCAATTAAAAAGTTAAATGGCAGGTGTGAAACTCTTGCAAACTACGCATTTATCTATTATTTATTGATTTTGTGAGACAGTGTGTGAACGTACAAGTTACTTTGACATTTATTGTTATTACTGCGCTTCACTTATTGTGATTTAAGTGTTAAGTGAATTTTTATTTTAATCCGAACAACCTAAGGCAATAGCGCCAATTAGTCCGAATTAACGAGTTTCTACTGTACATTGCCATGAATTGAAATTTTTTTTTTGCAATTTTTATAACATAAATTCTGTGTGAAAATACATTTTCTTACATACCCCCCCCCATACCTACAAATCAACTTTTCGGCCGATATAAATTATGTGTGGCCATCGAAAGCAGACTAATTTTAAATCTTATAAACACAAAAGAAAATTTTCTAGATAAAGCCTGGGGCATAAAATTTACCATAAAAATTTCTCAATTCGTTGTCTTTTTTTTCTTCTTTTTTGTGTTCCCTTTCAATAAATTAAATGGTTTTTGTGTGTATATGTATGTGGTTTTTTCTTTTTTTTACGATAATAAATTGTAAAATATTCACACTGCCCTAAGCATTCGTTATAGACAATATTCCATTTTGACATCCCTCTCTACCGCATTGTGTATGTTTAATCCATTAGAAAACATCCCTAAATATATGAACACTTTACACTGTGAAGTGCCACATAAATCACACTACCATAGCAATAAAATAAATATATTACCGAAGCACATACAAAAAAAATAACTTGAATTATAAATTTTATTTATTAAATTCCCACCCCCCTCCCTTACCAACCAAAAAATAAATAATAAATAAATAAAAATATCTATCTATAAAAATTCAACTTGGCAATAAATTGTACATACAAATCATATCATTACATTATTGTTGTGTGTGCCGAGATTCAGTTGGAAATAATTGAGCCATAAAATTCCGTAACGTTTTTGTAAATATACACGGGAAAATAAATACATTATATTGGTGGAAAACATCCAGAAAATAAGGTACGATAATAAATGAAAATCTAATATTTCTGATAAATGAAAAGCTTTTTGTTTCATCAAACGAAATTTGATGGGTTTATTTTATTAATATTGCCGGTGGATGTGCTTTTTTTTTCCTGGAAAAAAGGAAAACTAATAACATGAAATAAATATGAAAATGGCAAAAAGGAAAAATTGGATGAGAAAAATATCTATTGTATCTACGAGTAGGTATGTATGTATATATAATGGTCCTCTTTGCTCTTTGGCAGTAAAAATATGTAGATATGTAGATGAAAATGCATGAATGTTTGAATGGATATTTTGCCAAGAGGAAATCATTTTTCATTTCATTAATAAATGAAGATATCCAGCCGGGTAAAATTAATTTTTTTTTTAAATGCAAAATGATTTTTCATCCAAAAAAAATTTGTAAAACATCCAGGGGTGGCTAACTAGAACGGTACTTGGAGTAATTTATAGTCTCCTGTGGTGTCTCTTAGAAAATAATTTTAGCACAACACAACGTTTTGCACATAATAATAATAAAAAAAAAAAAATTTCACATAGCTGAATGGCTGTCAACTAACACATACACACACACTGTGGCGATTGTAATATTTTCGACACCATTCTTAAAAGTTTCTTCACGTCACAATCTTCAACAAGGGCGTAATTAGGATTTCATTTTGGGGGCGGGAGGATTTTAAATGAATAATTGTAAAATGACTATTAATATGGAAAAGTTGTACTAAATAAGATGTAATTTTTTTTAATATTCGTATTACTTTTCTATTGGCCATTCAAAAAATATGTAGCTGTTCACTATAATTAGAACTGAGTTTTTTTTAAGAAAATTGCATTGCGAGCGAAGCATGCAACATTTTTTTTCAATTTTTATGTAAATAGTTTCCAAAAGTGGCCTAAAATTATCTCTCTTTTTTAATTTATTCAACCCCTCAATGACGTCCCTGACAAGTAATATGTATGTGTCTATAGGTATATAAGAAAAAAATTGAAATAATGCGAGTGAAGCGAGCGAATTTTTTTTTTATGAATTTTCACTAATTAAATCTAATTTTAAAAAATTCTACAAAACACAGAAAGATTTTGGATAAAATATGCTATCCTAAGCTAGGGAAAATGGGAGTAAGTGCGAAAAATAAGAAAATTATTTTCATTTTGCTCTTGCTCTTCAAAATCTAAGAAAAAGGTAAGTAGCTATGGACGGTTTTTGTACTACACTGTAATATGTCGTCACTTATCATATTTTTAAAATCATATTTTTGTTCATGTCAGCCAAACCTCTCTCTTATGTTGGACTTAAGACTAAAGACATTCAGCTCTGTTAATTAGTAATTGTCCCCATATATTGTAGTTCTCGGCCGAACAATTATTTTGTCATGTGCCCATAATTATGTGATCTGGTGCTTAATCGTTTTGGGGTAAGTTTGGGGGTAGGATTGGCTATGTGTCAGTACTTAAAAATTGTTGGCTAACCCCATGCTATAAACTAAAAGCTTTAATTATATTTTCATAAAATTGAGTATTCTCAAATAGTTTTCTGTCAGTGTTTTTGTTGTAGTAGTTGTTGTTGTTGTTGTTCTTCATTATTGATAAATTACTGCCCGAAAACAACTTCGAACTACTTACACAGACATATCTATTTTATTCTGGTTATATAAACGCTCCCATATAATATTCTTTTTGCTAATAGATACGTACGCTTACAGCATCATAGCTAGAAATCTCAGCTATAAAATATTGTTTGTTGCTGCTATAATATGTTTAGCTGTCAACATAAATATTTTGTGCCAGCAATGCTGTAAAACGATAAATATTTAACATTCCATACAATGTGATGTGTGTTATATACGTACACAATACATCAGACCACTCCACCCCCGCCTCCCTCACATATTGCATCGTTTGAATGTTGTCATTTGGAAAAATGTGGTCGCTGAATTGACAATAAACCACCCTTTTAAAAATGTTCGGTAATTTAACCCATCACTATAAATGGATGATATGAAAAGGTGCGATATATTAAATTTTGTGATCTAAAAAAAAAAAAAAATAATAATAATGTTCTCCCCACCATAAAATGCTAAATTTGCAAAAAAAAACAGTTTATTAGTAGTATATATGTACATAGGTAGATTGTAGTTATTATATAATTTCAAAGGATTTTAAGGACACCTATCGTTTAATTAGATCTTATTATTGGATGAGACCGTTTCAACTATTAACTAATCGATATTTAGTGTCTTGTAAATGCTGTTCTTTCACCATTTTTTTACTCTTTGCGCCGGTGAGAATTATCCCATCGTTATTAAAAAAAAGTTACGTTATTTTGATGGAAGAAAATGGAGAAAAATTGATCGTTCGCCAAATATCTTGACCGTTTTTTCAATTTTGAACTTTCTTAATACTAAAAATATGGTTTTGAAACTTTGTATTTTTATATTATTTTGAATTTCAAGCATTTTTTGAGAAATAACATTTTTGGAAAAGGGTAACCCTTAAAGGTCCATACATTTTGAACATGAAATAATTTTCAAAAAGCTATTCGCCATTCTCAGAATTTACTTGCAAATACTTTGATAGATTTTTCAAAATATTAACCCTTTAATGTCAAAATGGTGTCTTTAAAAGGTTAACTTTTAAAACTTAAAGAACATAAAGAATGTCTCCCGGAATAAATTGAGTTGTATTTGAATTTTTTTTTGTCAACCCTTTCATGTTCAAAATGTATGGACATTAAAGGGTTAACTTTTTCCAAAAAATTTATTTGGCAAAAAATGCTTGAAATTCAAAATATTATAAAAATACAAAGTTTCAAGACCATTTGCTTTAGTATTGGAAATGTTCAAAATTGTGTCACTTTTTCAAAAATCACCAATTTTTTCCATAAAATGGTGTCGAGTGCAATGAACGACCCATTTATTATGTGTAGAAACACATTTTAAGTGGATTGTTCATTTAATTTTAGTACGCCAAGGATATTTGGATGCTATCGATCTCACGACTTGATAATAATGGAACTTTTTCTCGTTCGACGGGTGTAGTGTAGTTCTCCCCATGGCAAAGCTTGCAAACTCATCAAACCTTCGTATCCTCGGGTACGCAATGAACGGCCCAGTTTGTTATCGGATCGCAGAAAACCAATTTTAAGTTTAATCAATTTTTGTACGCCAAGGTTATTTTTGAAAGCTCTTAGCCACATCGCTGTGAGAGGTCAATAATTTTAAAGGATATCCTCATAAGAAGATAAGATAAGAAGAAAAGTGCGTTTTTCTACTTTTCTATTTTACTAAATCTTTAATGTATGTTGTATGTATAACACTTCCCTTATTTACAAATATAATTAAAGAATTAATTTCGTGTGTAATTGTATCCCAAAAATCCTTTTTTAATAAAACCCTAGGCCTAGGATAATAAGATGAAAATGTCTGTTCGAGAACCCTTATGATTTGTTGTTTTATCACTTGTATTGTTACTTGTCGCTTTATAAATTGTTTCTGAATTTCTGTTTGACAATGAAACGAACCTATATTATTATATGTGTTTTTCCCCATTATGTTTTAACAAAAACAATTTGCGTGTGTTAAAGGCTGAGCTTTGTGAGCTTTGTGTTACTTAGTAAATAACACAAAATAGTTTACACACATTTAGAACTTGACTTTGTACACGAAGTGTGTACTCTATATAAACAAATGGTTTTGTAAAATATAGTAACATACATACATGCATAGATATTACATTACGTATACATACATAAGTAATATGTTCTTCTTAGAGAGACGAGACATTACATACATACATACATACATACATAGATACAAATTGCATATGGAAGTTTGTGGTGAATCACCTTTTACATGATCCGAAAGTTTAATGGGCTGTCATCTTTGACGGCTTTCCTGAATAGGGGATGGAGAAGAAGGGTGGTGGGGCGGCAGTTTGGTAGGCCTTTGTGTAACAGTAGTATATATATAGCGAGGGTGCTAATATTATACATTTATTTAAGTAATTCATGTACCCAAAGCTTTAGATAATAATCTTTGAACTTAATATTGTTGGGTGATATTTATTACATATACTGTCGGTTGACAAGTGCTAGAAAGTTTATCAGAAAGTTTGAAATAAGTTTTGAAGAGTATGAATTAATATGATTTTGATTCAATTATACGCATAAGAAATCTATTTAAAATTTTATATAAGTACATATACAATATATACAAACAGAGGACAGAATGGAACTTCGCCTTTCTTATACATACATACATAGATACATACATATATTGGGGAAACTTTCCGTTCTTATCATCTAACATATATATACATTTTATACGTATATACGTATATACATACATTACATGGAAATATACGTAATAGCATTATAAGTGAGTTAATTCAATAAATTTTACTTGACAGACACTTTCTATATTGGCATCATTTGTTAGGAAATATATTAATATCTAATGATATAATAGAAGGAGAGTGTGAATTACATAGAAATAACTTTAAGGGCGTTAATAAACGAAGAAGTAGAGTTTCTGTTACTATTGCACAACATTTTCATTGTTTACAGATTTCAACAAATTTTCTTTATATATAAAGGGTGTTTTTCTTAGAGGTTTGTTTTTCCTTTAGGGATTAAACTGTCATACGGTGGTCATATCGGGCAACCCGAATGTCATTTGAATAACCATGGATCGTTTTCGTACAACGCATACTCTAATTAATAATACGCATCCGCAGAGACGTCGTACAGTGCGCACCGAAGAAACTATTGCTGCTTTTATTGCCTATATACGTCTCCAGATCTTCGAAAAAATTGTCTAAAATTGGACTTCCAGATGGCGCTTTATTCGAGCCAGACGCGGCGCCCATATGCCCGAAATCATATTTAAACACTAATGGCATCAAATTATCTTTCCAATAAAGCCATGGCCATTACCACGATTTTTATGTGTTTTATTTCATTTTAAAGTTGTAGGTACCCCTCTAAAAAAAGACCCTTTAGTAAGTACATATAGAAAAGAATCTCGTTTGGAAACTAGACATTTATTTTTCGTTCCACACTAAAGAAAAATAAGTGGAAGCTTTGTTTTCACGATTATTTTTGATTTTTATTGTTTCGTTTTTTTGTGGCCATTTATTTTAATTTGTGGCCATTTTTTTTGACCCATCGTTAACCCTTATAGGGCCCCTCATACAAAATATATGTATATAGGTACAGATATTAGAGCAAATACGTCCTGTTAAAGTTGTTGGAATGGTGTGGAGAGATTGGGGGAAGGGTGGGAAACGTTGGGGAATGGTTGAAAAAATGGAAGGGAAGAGTAGTTTTGTGTGGAAGGAGTCTTTTTTCAAGCTTCAGTGTTTTTATGTAGAAATAATTTTTTTTTTATCTTCATTTTTTGTTCTCCGTAAGGATGAACCCAGTTTCTAACAGTTCCAGTGGGGGTTTCTTTTAGATATTTAAGTGATTTATCACAATATTATTAATGCATTTAATTTAGTTTTCTGTCATCTTGAGAACCACAAATTATTGTCCATAAAATCGATTCTTTGAAATCATTTCTAATGACGTTCTTCGGTTCTTCTTGGTGATTTTTCATGTGGATCAAAAATTATTTCTGGTGGCCATTTTAATTTGTTCCGTTTGAAATATTTTTCCAAAAATTATGAACATTCGCTTATTTACCATAATTCATTAGACAAAATGTATTAACAAACCAATGAAAACACCAGTATCCTATTGTTATGCGTATTGTACTTATTAACTTTCTCGTTGCAAGAAGATATGCGACATATAGTGCGCATTTTTTGTTTCACGAAACAATTTTGTTGTGTCTTTTGATATTATACAATAGAGACATTCGGCAGTCAAACGAATGATGAGTAAAGAGTTCAATCTTGCAATATTACTAAAAGTAAATAAAAACAAAAATAGGGTAGATCGTTAAAAATAGTGTAAAAGTAGAAGTAGAGTAGAATCGATTGATTAGTGGTTAAGAATGTAAAGTATACTCCAAAAATCGTGTTCTAAAGACAAAAAAAGTGTGCCAACAACAAAAAGAATTTTATGGAGTAAGTTTCAGTTGTGTATTTCTGTTGAACATGTTCCAACTTTTTTTTTCCTTCTTTTTTCTATAGCCATTTGAACATGAAAATAATTTTTCTATTTTCCCAGAATTAGGAACAAACATTTTTCAAAGTGAGAAGAAAAACCACTGAATAAATAAATAAATAAATAAAATTTTTTTCCTTTTTTTTTTTTTTGTTGCCATTGCGGCTATATAAAAATGCAACTCAAACTCTATATAGATTTTCTTTCACTCTAATAAAACATTCACTACATATGGGGTACAGTGTGCACACATTGTACATTTACTATAGATTATGGGGTGTTTGGGGGTAATATACTATACATATATGTATGTATGCCTTGGAAACATTTATAGTATATATATATATATATATAGATGAAGTAAGCCACATTTGCTAGACCCGACATTAATGTATAATGTAATAGTACGACCGAGCTTTTTAAACATGGGCGAAAGTTTTGCAGCAAACCACCAATGTATGTATGGCAAAGAAGAAGAAAAATCTAAAAAATATGTGGACAACATTTAGCATCTTTCAAATATGTCGCCGTAACAGTCACGTATATATACAGTGGTACAAAGTATTATTCGTACATGACTTTTATTAATATTTTTTTGTAATTTTTAGAAAACTAAGTTAAATGATTTTAAATAAATTTTGAATGATTTTATTAATAAATTCCAAAGAAAAATAATTTTTGGTTTTGGAAATTGTGTTCAATTTTTTCAAAAAAAATTGCAAAAACATATTAATAAAATTGGTGTACGAATAATACTTTGTACCACTGTATATATGTATATATTATTTACGGATGATATTAATTTTTATTATGTTGGTAGTATTGAAAGCGTGGCATCATGATGACGGCGACCAGCAACTTTGAACCATATTTTTTGTTGTTGTTGTTTTTTTATATTACATATTTCCATAAAAAGCGTTTTTGCTTTTTGCTTTATTCTTCTTCTTTTGAATCATAAAAATATTTATGGCTAATGGAAGATAAAATAAAACTGATAAAATCTATATTTTCTGGCATTTGACATAAATAAAGATATTTTCTACATTTTAAAGTATTCCATCATATTTCCCTCCGCCCACCAAAGTCGATGAAAAATTTTCACTGCCTTTTACCCATCGCATAACATCGCACATTGAATCGATTGCATCGCTTTTTTGCCTATTCGGATTTACATTTATATGAATCGAATTCGAATATTATTACGTAGTATGTCGGTACTTTTTGTTGTTTTGTTATGCTTAAAATAATATATTCATTGAAAATGAATGAACACCGAAAAGAGGAATTTATAGCAAAATATTCAGTAAAATAATTTTTGTTGTTGTTGTTGTTGTTGCTGCTGCTACTTTCTATATATTTTGCTTTCGTTTGTAAAATATATACAAAAAAAAAAAAAAATCCTTCACGGTACTTTGACAGCGTCAGTTATTTTTTAATAAATAGCAATTCACCGTTGAACACCGGACACTATCCAACCATAATTCTAATGAAGGTATTTTTTGGTCCAGTCAAACCCTAACGTTTCGTTGATGCAAAAATGGTCTGGTTTTTCTATCAAAATTTTAACTTACAAAGCAATTTCAACATTTTTATACAAATCACATGGTTTTGAGATTCCATCTAACGAAATGGACATTGATGTTGTGTAATATTAAATTCCATAGTAAATAGATATGATTTTTTAGTTATTTTTTTACGCATACTACTAGATTGTAGGTAAAACATTTATAGGGTTTTTGGTTATGTACCTATACAATTTTTTCTAAACATTGAATAATACAAATTTATATATCTTGTAAACGAAAAATAATTACCTTCTAAATTAAGGTTCAAATAAAAAATTTTAAAAAAAAAAGAATATTTCTTTATACTTTAATTTAATTTTTAACAATGACAACATTTCACAACTTAATTGAATTATATTTTTACCAAAAAGCCTTTCAATTTCCCTCAAAAATAGGCTCTAACTTATCAAAATTGGCCTAGTGGTTTTGAAGTTATGATTTTTTGAAATTTACACTACATGACAATTTCAAAAATAAAGTCCTCTTACTAATTCGGAAAAAATGCAATTTATTTTTTATTTACTAAAACTACATATCCTGAAATTTTTATCGACTTATAAAATGGAAATTCTTCACTAGTAAATTTACGATAAACTCGTCATGGATGAGGGGTAATTCTGATATGAAGTGCCATTTTAGATTTTTTTTTATTGCTGAATCATAATTTTCGGCCATTTTTGTCCATCTTATTGCAAATATTACAGTTCATGGTTGTGCAAAATTTCAGCCAAATCGGATAAAACTTGACTATGTTAGATGCATTTTTGTATAAATTTTACCTTGTACCAAGTTCGTTGGCCACATACTGTAACGTACGTATTAAGTTTTTTTTATATGTCGGTCTTCTGTCAGACTTGCATTCATTTCCGTTTACAAATAGTTCATTGGGCATTTTCACTTACTTTATTCAAGATGTTCCTTATTAGAGATGCAGAAATATCTAAACAGCTGTCTGTAGATAATTCTGGGAATTTTCTTTGAGAACTCACAACAATTGTTTTCTTTTATGTATGTAGAGCTGTTAATTTAATGTAGGTACCCAGATAACCAAATTTGTTACAAATGAGTAAAATTGTATAATTAAGTACCCACTGATCCATTCAGTTTAGTTAACTGACCAGTTAGATAATAATCCAACTAATTATTAATTCTGAATATTTTCTCATTCATCCCAAAACAATTCATAAATAATAAAAGAAAAATGAAAAAAAAAAAAAAAAATTGTTTGCATTATTTTAACACGATGTAGGTTTACAATGTCTCCGGGAATTTGCCTTTCATATTTCAGGATTTTTAGTGGTTTACAATATCAAAAGTTTATGTTTCAGAAAAGTTTAAAGTTTTGTGGTGAATATTTTTGCATAATTAACGAGTAAAATGAACAGTACAGAGAGAGTATACAGTAAAATTATGTGGTAACTTAGTAGGCAAATCAAATACTCTTCTGCATAAAAATAAAACAAAGCATAGTTAATTTTTTCTTTATTTCCCGTTCATGGAAATTTTTTTTGTTGTTACATTATTCATGTATTCGAGAAAGTTTTAAAAGAGTGAAATGTCAAATAGAATTTATTTCATTTTTTCTTTTTTTTTCCTTTTTAATTTATGTGTCGGCTGCTTTGAACTTTTATTAATTACTTGAGCTAAATTAAATGTAATTTTTTTATCACTTCCACACAGATCGCCGTAAAGGGGAATGGGAACAATTTCAGCGGAACACATATTCTTCCGAGAAACTTTCAATAGTATTTTCTTAGACAATTGGTCAAAAGTATTGAGAAACAGTTCGCTAACAGTCATAATTAATCGATAAATTTAGGTGGGGATAAAATATAATTAAGTAAATTTGTGTCAAATGTCAAAAAACTAATAATGGAGGTCATAATATTGAAAATATGAAGCGTAAAAGTTATTAAAATAATTGATATCAGTAATTATACAACAAAATTCCAGCACTGAGCTAACTATTTGACTAATTACCACCGTATATAAATGCAACATCGTCTCAAAAACAAATTCTACATTTCACGATGCTGTTGCTGTAATGAACGTACCAAATAAATTGTTGACACAAATTGTTTCGGTTTAAAGCTCTCTAGAGCAGCGATTACTAACCTTTTTTTTATGCGACCTAATTTTTATCTCTCATTTCGCGACCTATGGGTGGCTAACCTTTGAATGTGAAATGTCAAATATATTGAAGCATGGTTTACACCAGGGGTTCTTAAATCTTTATTAGCATCCCCCTTCCCATAAAAAAATGGTTTCATGCAAAAATTTTTATTTATAAACGATAAACTACGTGAATATCCTATAACTGTCATACTACAGTGTTGCCAACTATGAATAACCGAATTCGAAAATTATCATAAATTAAGATAGATAAAAGTACCCTTGTGATGATATTCTCTACACTACAATAAAGTATTAAGTATTCTCAGTAATGTTTCGGTTGTCGATCGATGTTTATTCGGGTAAATTTGTTTGAAGAGCTATAATTAAAATGTTGTGTAATTTTTTGATACTTAATTGTTGTTGTTGTTATATTGTATTGGCTTAGTGGTCGGAAGTTCTTACTTACAATGTGTGAAACAAACAAAAAAAATAGAAAAATTTTCTTTTAACATCTAAATCCAGATTAATTCTTAATTAAAATCTTCTTAATGTGTTGATACTGTTAATAACCCATAATCACATTTTCGAACACAAAACTCTTAAGCTTTTTGGTGATAGTTTCTTGTCAAGTTTTACTAGCTTACGTTTAATGGTGGGTATTAAAAATTTTCCATCAAATTTAGTTATAGGTACCACATTAACCATATATGTACAGTCTTAAAATAAACTTTATATGATATAGTTACAGTTGAGTAACTTTACCACATCATGAAAAACTTTTGAATAATTTTACCATCATATTATTTGGCAAGTTACGACTGAAATTATATACCAAAAGATAAAATCAATTATCAACGCTTGTCTGTCTCTCTCTTAAAGTTAAGATGAGACGCCATCCTACTGTATATATGTAGATCTGACACTATAAACACGAAAAAAATTAAATTTCAAACTTCATAGTATAAACTTGTCGAAATTACAAAATTCTCACTCCGGATATGCATTTTCGTATATGATATTTATGTAACATGGTTTTCGAAACAAAATAGCTGACACTGCAACTGAAATGCACTTTTATAGTGGTGTACTTTTAGCTTAGCAAACGAAAATGCTAAAATAAATTTAAAACAAAAAAAACAAAAAAAAACAAAAAAGAAGGTAAAATTGAACACAGCATATGTGCATGAAGTATTGTGCATTAAAGTCAGGAATGTTATTAGATTTTTAAAATGCTATTTGACTACCGCACATAAAGAAAACAAATTTTTTAATAAAAAGCATTTCTAAAGCATAAAGTAATAAAATAATAAAAATGACATTATACCAAACACTAAATAAAATATTTTTAATATTAAAAACTTTTATACTTAATATATCTCAGTTATTAAACATTTTTTATATGTAACTTAAATACATAAAAAAAAGTTTTTTTTTTTCCCTAACACATTACTTTGTGTGTATGATGAGTAAATATTTGAATATGCACATAGAGGTAAGGCAACAGAATATGAGATAGGAGTATTTTATTGACATTCTCGTTGATTATTGAATTTTAAAGTTGCCATATAATGTAAAAAAAATTTAAATAGGGCAACACTGATATTAGACTTTCATCGAAATGTTCAAAAACTTTTCAAAAATTTATCTGGACGATTGTAAGTCAATCTGAACGTTCATACATAGTAAAATTTTTGGTTAAAAATCACCAAAAACTTTATTAATTTTCTGTACTAAAAATACCAATGTTTTGTTAAAATTATCAAATTGACGTACAGCCTGTTTTCGTAGTCTGTTTGCGATTATACCTGAAAGACTGATCTGCATTTTTGATGGAAAACAATCAGTAACCAGTTGTACTAGCAGTGAGTACTATTCAGTGAGCATTTTGTTAGATTGGATTTTACAGGAAAAAATATCTGCGTAATGTCAGGTCAAACGTGATCAAAATTTCGTATATGTACTGGAACTCTTCTATTCATCTCTAGAAATTTATCTGTTCAGTTCTGTCATTTGAAGATCTTGTAGTTTTTTTTTAGTCCGAATTTATACTCGTAGTAATTTTTAGAATAATGATAAATATAGATGTGCATTGTACACGGTGTCCTGCCAGATGTGGGAACGTGTTCCTGGGATCAGGACGTGTTCCTGGGATCAAATTTGTCCAATATAAACCGTTGAGAAGATAAAATGATTTTAAGTTTTAGGGACATTTATGCTTGTAACTTCCATAAAACAACTAGGAAATCTAGGTTTAATTTAAAGATGAATGTCCCCTCTCTTATGTTCGGTTCATTAATTCTATATTCATGGCATACTGTTTGAATAATCGGTAAAATATCGGTAAACTTTAAAAATTGAAAAATATTTACGAAATCTTAAAGAAAAGTTCTATTTCTCAAAAAATTTTTGCTTTAAACCATTTGGAAGAGATATTATTGTCGTTAAAAATATCCTTATTCATTTTTTCATTATTTTCTATATTTTCGAAATAATTTTCATTTAAACTCCTACCTAAAATTAAATAAAAAAAAGAAAAGTCATGGGAAGAATTTCTCTCATCTAGCGGGACACCCTCAGTAGTCTAATTATTAATAATATTAAGAATACTAATTAAATGTAAAAAAAAATTCAGATAAGGTGTGACCCAAGGGTTCATATTAGCCCATAATATATTTGCAATTTACATTATCGATGTTTGTTTACCGAAATATTAATGAAATTATACTGAATACAAACACGTATGGCCATAAAAAAGGCAGCCAATTGGGATTTTCGAATTTTTCTCAAAATAGCAAATTACTTGGATAAAGTGGCATCTACACTACACTACACATCTATTTCATATGACGAGGTGGCGGCGTTTTTTCCCAATTGGAATACAAAGGAACAATTTCTCGTGAAACTCTTGAATCTTGAATGTTTCAAGTATAATTTTGCTGAACGCATTTTTTTGCAGTTGTCGACAATTTTTTCGATATCGAGAATTATTATAATAATTTCCGAATTTTACATTTACAACATAATTTCTCAATCATCTTATTTCTTAAAAATTATCAAGATTGTTATACTTACAACCTAAAGTTAGACTAAACTGTTCTTCAACTACATTTATTCTCTGGATAACTTTCCCAAAATTTATCAGTGAGTCTGATTTCTTGTATCTTATACCTTTTGAAGGATTTCTTAGAAAAAAATTTATAAATGTCGAACAAAACTTTCGGTCATGACTCAAGAATCTAATCTAAAGACACTAATTGTCTCGAAGTAAATCCATTGCGAACTTGTCTAATGTTTGTTAGCTTTATTATCGTATTTGGCAATTCAAAAATTGGCCTTCATAGGGCTGTTGTATCTTCAATCTCTACAGTTTGGACACATCCATACAATTTGGTTACAATATAATTGTCAAATGTTCCCTGTACAAAAGACGAATCTTCAACAGCAGTCCTTCAATAGTAAAAGATGGTAATAAGAATAAAGGTGATTTTAAAAAAAAATGTTATTAATCTGAATAAAAAGAAAAGATTTATCTCAAATAACTAAGTCTTAAGACTAAGACAAATAATTGAATATGTCCTTAAAATTGAAGGACGATGTTATGGCAAAAATATTAATTCCTTTATATATATACAAGCATGTAGAGTTCGGGACTTCTGGCAAAATTATAAGTTTTGAACACATTTATTTTATGCAATCAAAGATGCTCAATAAACAAGCGGCACTTCATAAATTTTACTCTAAAGAACTTGTAATGAAGAAAAAAAAAATTTGATTTTCCTTGATGAAACTTTGTCGTAATTCTTTTTACAACTTCTAATGACGAAATTATAGAAACTCAATAACTGTGAATGGCTTCGGACAATTTCTATATACATGCATAGATAAAGATCATACTCTCATAATATAAATTTAAGAAAAAATAAAAAGAAAGGAAAACAGAACAAACACTTCAACAACGAACTGTCATCGCACCAGTTCACATCCTTCCTATACATACATTATGACTTAATAATATCCTAAATTTGGTATCAAATAATAATTACCTGATATGAAGCGATCTCATAAGAAGTTAATTTATCGATTACGCCTTCGTGCAGAAAAACAGCAATGGTCGGCTTCAACTATATACGGCATTGTTATCCTTCTGGATTTATTCCAAACGGTTGTTTTTTTTTTTTCCTCCTTTTTTCGTCTTCTTTTTCTATACAGATTTTGTCTTCTTATATATACTGTTATGGTACACTCTCTGGTGTTCGGGTTACCAAGAAGAAGAAAAAAAAATGAAAAAAAAACCTAAATCAAAACACTTTTTTTTTTTGTTTTTTGTTTTTTGTTTTTTTGGGCCTATCTACCTACTCTCAGGAAATAGTAGGAGGAGTAGCATTAGCAGTTTAGTAGGTTTTTATAGTATCTGTACCGATAATATTGCTGCACTGTGAAATTTGTTTTTAATAATCTACATGTGTTGTTCACAAAAAAATATTAAATTTTGGTTTTTTTTTTGGGTATTTTTCATTTCAATTTAATTAATTTTTTTTAATTTTTTTTTTGGTTTATCAAAACTCTCAACAACAGAAAAAAACGCAATCACCACTTTAAGTTTACACTTTTTTGTTTTTTTTTTCTTTTTCTATTTCAATAACGTACGAGTAAAAACGGTGGCTTCATTAGCCTACGTCCAACTAAAGACTAGAACTTTTCTCTGACTGACACAGTATTCTATATTGAGCTTACAAGTCCCTGAAACGAGATGGTTTTTTTTTTTTTTTTCTTTTTACTTGATTGGGGTGGCTCATGCGCCCTGTGTTATCATTTTCCCAATTTCTGATGTTGGTCGGTCGCTCTTCTTGGCATTATATATAGTTGCTGATGGCAATTGCCGGTTCACCCACCATATAACTAGATACTCCATAC